>KN890157.1:20742-47425 GCA_000934455.1 Apostichopus parvimensis
GCATGTATGGTGTAGGCATAGTGTTATGGTATAGGCATGTTTGGTGTAGGCATAGTGTTATGGTATGGGCATGTATGGTGTAGGCATAGTGTTATTGTGTAGGCTATCAACAGAGATTGAACAGATCTTAAACTGTGAGCAAAACTCCATTGGTGAACTGTCAAAGGTTTCTCACAAAATATTACTTTCTTTAACACATACCTGAGACACTTCATCACAGCTGTTCCACTTAACAGCATTGAGTAACTTTGGCAATGAGTTGTCATAGTACCGACATTCTCTCCTATAGGTGAAACAAAGGCACAAATTAACTACAAAAACCTTTAACTATAACAGCTTAATACTCTTGAAATTGAAAAAATCATTAGAATTTCATTTGTTTCTTACAAAATGAGATGTAGAGTATTTTTCTGAGACAGGAAATGATGAGCTCTGAACAACCCTGATATCCTTCCCCTTTAAGGGTTACTGACCTGAGCCTCCAGACAAGTTCTTTGTCTTGTTCAGACATCTCATGCAAACGGTCTTTGCTGAATATCTCCTCCAGTTGATTGGCATCCTCTTCCTTAATATCATCAACACTCTCCTGTGAAACAGAAACAGAATGGTGATTGAGAGTAATATGACACCAGCACAACACCATCACAGAGTGATTGAGAGGAACACTTCACATACATATACAATGCCCTAACAGAATGACAGAGAAAAATTACACCAGCACAACACCATGACATAGTGATGAGAGGAACATTTCACATTCATATACAATGCCCTTACAGAATGAAAGAGTAAATTACACCAGCACAACACCATGACAGAGTGATGAGGGGAACACTTCATATACAATGCCTTTACAGAATGACAGAGTAAATAACACCAACACAACATCATGACAGAGTGATGAGAGGAACACTTCACATTCATATACACAATCATATACAATGCCGTTACAGAATGACAGAGAAAATGACACCAGCACAACACCATGATAGCTTGATTGAGAGGGACACTTCACAATCATGTAGACTGCCTTTACTTTACACATCAACACAACTCTATCTAGCAGGGAGAACACTTTCAAAGACAATAGACCATATGAAATTGATTGATCAAGAGGAACATTTGATAAGGAAAAACCTGTTGTAGTGTTTCAAAGAGACACCATCACAAATACAGTGATTAAGAGGTAACCTCACACATACAAACACCATTAGACCACTGAAGTTACTGTGCTATAACCCAATTGCATGTTCAGACTCACACAAATAAACACACTCTTGCAAACCACTGATGTCTTCACTTTCAGTAAGGAATCAAACTGTACCAGATGTAAACTCACCATTTCTTTAGGGAAGCTACTGTAATCGCTTGTCTTTGAGGCTACCTTCAGTGCATGTTCGTAAATTTGGCTGAATACTGGGAATACTAAACTGTGACTAAACCGATCAAATTCCAACTCTAAGCAAGGTGCGTCTTTATTAGGATTTGACCCTGTCTGGCCAAACGGACAGAGAAGATCCTCATGACCTTGAGGAGGAGGCCAGAGTGATAACCTCATGTTGCCAGACTGTAACCTGTTGGTGTAGTCATATAGATTGATATTGCCCCAAGCTAATGCACAGCCACCCTGCAAACAAACACAAAGAAAGCACTGTTCAAGTATAATCTTAAGTAATTAGACAGGTGGCATAATATAGTAATTATTCATAGAATATCAGTTGAGCATACTAAAGAACCAGAAATTCATCTTTTAGTTAAGGTTTCAAAAAAGAAAGAAGAAAATGCGTAAGTGAGAGAGTGTTCATGAATTTAACAATGGTACTGGATAAAGTGTCAAACCAGCCATCGTATATGCTAATTTATGCTATCACAAAAATGGGGTCAAAATATATTTTTATGTCTTGTTCATTGGATTTTGTATTATATTTTCTGTTTTATTTCTGTTGTAGGATGTGTTTTCAGTATGTTTGGACTTTTTTCCATTGTTTGCTTAATCATCTCTCACTCTGAACACTGATGAGTCCATGCTATATATCTTGTAACTTCCCAAGTGACTTAATCTATCTCTTCCAAAATTCTCGAACAAGTATGTTACTGATTGTGGGAGAGGCAATAGGGTTTAGGAAAATAGGGTTTAGGAAAATAAGGTTTCGGGCAATAGGGTGAAGTGCAATAGGGTTTAGGGCAATAGGTTTTAGGGCAATAGGGTGTAGGATTTAAGGGCAATAGCGTTTAGGACAATAGGTTGTAGGGCAATATGGTTTCGGGCAATAGGGTTTAGGGCAATAGATTTTAGGGCAATAGGTTTAGGACAGTAGGATTTAGGGCAATAGGGTGCATGGCAATAGGGTTAAGGACAATAGGCTTAAGGGCAATAGGATTTAGGGCAATAGGGTTTTAGGGCAATAGGGTTTAGGGCAATAGAGTTTAGGACAATAGGGTTTAGGATAAGAGGGTTTAGGACAATAGGGTTTGTGGCAATATGGTTTAGGACCATAGCGTTTTGGGCAATAGGGTTTAGGATAAAAGTGTTTAGGGCAATACGGTTTAGAACAATAGGGTTTATGGCAATAGGGTTTTGGCAATATGGTGTAGGGTAATAGGGTTTACGACAATAAGGTTTACGACAATAGGGCTTATCCGCTTCTAGAGCAGATTATTCCTTCTGGCTTCTGGTGGTGTACTCACCTCTTTCTTCCCTTTTCGTTTCCCAGATGAGCATATAGACACACAGAACTTGGCACTCCTTGGAATGTCACATATTCGTAGTTCATAGGTCAACCAAGCATTCCATTTTGGATTAGCGCATGGTACATGTTCCGTAGGTACCACTGGACATATTGGCTCAGATCCATGATAAATGCATGTTCTGACATGTACCTGTTAAATTAGTAATCATACAAATATCATGCGTGAAATATCAAGAATGCATACTAGATGAAGGAAAGTAACACAGACTCTAAGTGCAAATATACGACATGTCTTTGCTACTCAAATAGAACATTCTAGTTAGAATGTACGGTAGACTATGGCATTAGGCATCAATAACTGTATTACATGAATCTATACATGTTCCCTGAATAAACTCTTCACCTGCCACTTGTTGTACCTGTCTGCCTCTGTTTCAGTATAAGTTTAAAAGAGTGAATATGATAAACCCATCTAACTGTATCACCAACTTACAATTGATATGTAGTAACAGCTAAATAACAACAACAAAACTTGCATATGACACCTTGCATGCAACACTAACCTTGTCTAGTTCTTTAACATTCACATAGGTTGCACAGTTAACTTTGATTCTGAGATTGTCCATGATCTCCCAGGCACATTTAGATGAGACGGGAGGGGGAGCTGCTGGGCCTCGCCTCATGTAGGACGGGATGGGGAAGTGGACCTCTGGTAGACTGTTGAGGACACTCTCCTTGGACATTAACATCAGCTGAGGAGTGTCGCCCTTCAATAGACACTGACGGACATACTGCAATGAAAACAACGACAACGACATAACAGATCAATCAATCAATCAATCAACCTCTAAACTGTACTGGCTTGGGTTGCTATCAACAAAAATATTAACTTGTGTCCCCTCTAAGACCCAATGCCCTCCCACCCTCTCCCTCCCCCCTCATGCTTCTAACTACCAGATTACTGTTCACTTTCTTTTCTTGTAGTAATGTATAGTGCCAAAGAACAAACATTTTACGATATATTGTACACTAGGTAGATGACTAAGATTGACAGTTAACAATAGATATGTCATAAGGGAGCAATTATGCTACAAATAATGCTGTAATTAATACTATCAATATTTACTATTAATTTCTAAGAGGTGGTGGTCTAGACTAGTTGTTATTGCACTAACCCTAATTACTATACAAATGTTTGTGAAAACATTTCTGTCTACAAATCCTTTCAGGATACTGTAGGTGTAGTGTTTACTCAAAACCTATTATGTTTGCAACAGAAGGTAAAATATGGATAGCAATTATAGAAACTGATATACTTTATACCTTGTACTGAGAGATAGGAAAGTCCTGCAGGATGTACTCATCACAGCCACATACTTTAAGAACATAAGTCCTTTTGTACTCCTCCACACATTTCTGTTGAGCTTCCTTGTTGAGTTTTGGCATCTGTTGGGCTTTCTCTCTTATTGTCTCTGCGATAATCTCTTCAGGTGTGCTGTTATGATGTATCCTTAGTTCATACTTTTGGTCATCATTCACAGAGGATATCACCCAAACCAATAGATATATGTTCCCTGCAAATGAAAGAGAGGTGAAAACAATGAGTTTACAGTACTACACACATGGACACAGTCTGCTTGCCTGACAGCACGGACACTTTCACAGAGAAACAATACATACGCTGTTGCCATATATACGGGATTGTTCTGTCAAACTTATTGTGGTCATTTGTCTCATTGTGATAAAAGCATTCGGTACTACTTTCTTCACTAACTATTATATCAGTTAAGAAACTGATGAAGGCAGGATCGGTGTCATCCTCTACATTCAATTGTTACTATGTTAATTGTTATGACATGATTACAAAGGTTAGAAGTATGACTTTTTATACAACACCTAATTATATTCCGGCCATTTGATTGGTCAATTGCTCGTCGATTGCATGCAAAATCCGCTCTATTGCACTCTATGAAATAGAACCATAGGTTATACTTTTTTGATAGCACTTTTTTTCAATGGTATGAGAGCAGAGAAACCTGTCTGTTCAAAACAATCTGTTGCATGAGTGCATTTTACATCCAATTATATCCAAATTTGAAGGTGTTGTATACAACAAATAATGAATGGTTTCCATTTATGCAATAGTGCAAATATTTCATTCGTTGAAAGATGTAATTTGTTCCATTCAACTCGGCTGCGCCTCGTTGAATGGAACATTCCATCTTTCAACTCATGAAATATTTGCACTATTGCACTCATAACCATTCATTATTTGTATAATCACACCAGAACTCATTGCTCTTCACTGGCTTCCATACAACAGCGTATCATGTTCACAGTACTTCTTCTTGTGTATAAAGCTTACCACAAACAATCGCCACCTTACATCTTGGACTTACTTCACCTACAACCATCACGCATACACTGGCTCCTCATACAGCAGGGTATCATGTTCAAAGTACTTCTTCTTGTGTATAAAGCTCACCACAAACAATCGCCACCTTAAAACCTTGGACTTACTTCAGCTACAACCATCACACAGACAGCTCAGATAATCTACATCTTCACCTCATTTTATTGTTCCCAAACCTCACAGTGTGTCATTTGCCGATCCGTCATTCTTGTGTTTTGGTCCTAAACAATGGAACACTCTTCCAAACCACACATGAATGTTCAGACTGTATATATATTCAAGAAATTGCTTATATTTTCTATCTGTTTGAACAAGTGTATTGTAATTAATTTCATGTAACTGTCTTTTAGTGCCTTTGAACAACTGTTGTTGATAATTGGTGCTTTATAAATGTTTTCTGAATTTGTTTATTGATTACTAGTCTATAATTAGTAAGTGGTGTAGTCCATTGTAGTTAAAAGTATAAAATAAACCAGAAAGCCAGAAGGATTTGTGATTTCCTGCCTTATATTTTTATACACATTCACCTGATTAGTAGCTCATTAGAAATGAAATCAAAATAAGAATAATATTTGAGAAGTTAAGAACTCATTAAGAGGTTAACATAACAAATCCAAGATTCATCCAAGGTTAATTGAATGATGTTGAAGGTTTCAAATGTTTTGAACACTGCTGACCTCAAATGACCTTTGACATAAACAACCCCAACAGAGAAGAGGCATCTACATACCAAGTATAATATTGAACAAAGCTAGACTTATTGAGTTACCATGTTTACAAGTATTTATTGTTTTCACCCTAGCCTAGAATTCATTAAGAACCACTTACATAGCAAGTATAACAAACAAAAAGCTAGACTTATTGAGTTACCATGTATAAAAGGTTTTATTGTTTTCACCCTAACCCAGAATTCGTTAAGAACCACTTACATAAAGTGAGTACCAAGTATAATATTGATCAAAGCTAGAGTTATTAAGTTACCATGTTTACAAGTATTTACTGTTTTCACCCTAGCCCAGAATTCATTAAGAGGCATCTACATACCAAGTATAATATTGAACAAAGCTAGACTTATTGAGTTACCCTGTTTACAAGTATTTATTGTTTTCACCCTAGTCCAGAATTTATTAAGAACCACCTACATAGCAAGTAAAACATTGACCAAAGCTAGACTTACTGAGTTATATGTGTTTACAAGGTTTTGTTGTTTTCACCCTAACCCAGAATTCATTAAGAACCACCTACATACCAAGTATAACATGGATCAAAGCTAGAATAAACTGAGTTACCATGTTTACAAGGTTTTATTGTTTTGATCACTGCAGACTTCAAATGACCTTTGACCTCCACCAAAAGCAGTACCAACCCAAAATTAATTAGGAGGCACCTACATAGCTACATATCAAAGCTAGACCTTCATCATTAACTACTAAACAAATCAATGTTATCCATGGCTAAATTTTAAGGACACAATGCCAAGGATTGGGGATATATACTTTTCACACATTGAATGCTCCTCATCATTTTATTTTCTCGTTCATGTTGACCATAGCAATCTCTTCGGATCATGACATTTCAATTCAATCTTGGGGATACTTTATCACAAAAGTTCAACGATTGTAACTTAAGTCATAGCAATGAGTCTTTTGCCTCTACGCTGACTTTAAATGTCACATGTCCTCTACTACTGAGTACTCTATTGACAAGAGAAACCAAACATCCCCACTGTAGACAGATATATGGGACAACAATGTACTCAAGGTCTGTAGAGCAGTATATAATAGGTGATACCATGGAGGTAAAACAGAGTTTTACCTCCATGGTGATACTTATGCAGTATAAATTTCACATTATAACCTCAGAAAGGGATGTACAGTAACAGGTGGGCAAGGCATATTTGTGGTTTCCTTAAAAGTTTTTAATTTTACAAAAGTAGCAGTGGAAAGGTCATTCTGGAGAAGCTTAGCAGAAATAACAGCTAAGGACAAATATTGCATCAGAATGCTATAGAAAGGTTAGTAGTCCCCCGAGATATAAACAGACAGAACCATTCAGTATATGTCATAGCATACCTGGTCACAGTGGCCTGGTCAGACACTACTCATGTTTATACATGCTGCCAGTCAGCACAAGGCTGCTACAGTAGGGATATATTGCATATTGCATACAGGCAGGCTAGGGAGTAGATACCTATGTTAGAAGACAACAACAAAAAAAACTCTGGCAAGGCCTTGCACAATGGTTAGATGTTTTTAGAATATGAATTGTTGTACAAAATCCCATTTTCTAGCCCCCTCCAACTTATCTCTTCCATCACTCATTCCAATCTCACTCCCATAGTAGATTTCCTTTGTTAGGTGTTTCAAAGGAGGCTTTTACAGAAGTTCCATTAATAACTGAAGAATTTGCTGAGGAATTTGTTTGTACATGACACATATCTTTCTTGGCTAGGGACACCATGCAGTCTACCAGTTTAGAGCTCTATGATATTGTTTACATGTGTTTATGAAGTAAACTTGATCTTTTACAATCACAATTCTTTCATTTCTCATACTGGATATGGTGGAACAATCTGTGTTGCCAACTGTATTCTTTCTTTGCAATCAGATACTTGAATAATTGTAACAAATATCAATAGTGTCATGGTATTTCAAAATAACAGCTGGCATTCTAGACAACTGAAGTTCAAAGGTTAGACAGTCTGGTAGCAAGCCAAAGCAAGAGACTCAGTAAACAACATTCCTTAAAGTTTTACATTAGTTGTTTGTTCCGTTTTCTATTCAAAATACAACAGGAAATAGCAGGAGTCAAGTGAGAAACCATGAAGGTCTTTTACCACATTGCATACTTGATTTTCCCTTACTCCTACCAACCAATTCTTCTCTCAAGTAAGGCTAAAAGTTACACAGGGAAGCAAGTTATATCTACACAGCTTGTGTTAAGGTGTGCATTCTTCAGAAATGCTCAGGTGCTTTCTTTGCAAAAAAACAAGAAGAAAGACACCCAACATACTATAGCATGTAAATTTCAACACTGGTATCCATGCCAGTACCTTACCCTCCACCCCCCCTCTCCCCACCCCAATCCCAGACAGCTGTGTAAAAGAAGTGTTGATATCACAATTATAATTATACATACATTTGTTTATGTTATGGAGTGCTGTATGGTAGGATACATGTCCTATGATACACATACAGTTTGGCTATTGCATGGAGAAATGGAAGGTTGGATACAGTAATGATGCTAGACATATCAGGCCTGTGAATGATAAATGAAGGGCTACATATATGGTAATAACAATATAGGTATAGTAGGTCTGTTGTATAACGGATGGATCTTACGAACAGTAACATTAATGAAAAATGCCCAATGGTTAGGTCGATCTTGTTCATTGGTCGATACACAGGGTTATCGACCGATAAACCAGGATTATCAAAAGACCGATAAACTTGGTTAATCAGTGATAAACCTGGAGTTTTGTTGGACAAAACTGGATTATCACCAGATAAACCAAAATTATCAGTGATAATCTAGGTTAATCACTTGATAATCTAGGTTTATCCGTGATAAACGGAAAAATCTGGCAATAAATCCAGATTCTCACTCTATACACCTAGTTTTTCACTGATAAACCAGGATTTTTTACCAATATGTAACCAGTTATATTGATAAACATGGATTTTTGACCAAATAACCTGATTTATATGTAATTTTGGAGCATTTGGCACGCAGAAGACATAGGTCAATTATGGAGTAAATTTATGGCACAAGAAAATATGTGGAGATTAAATGCAATGGTAAGGTTATGAAGTGCTGCCAAAACATTTTTCAATTATGTTAAAAGTTTTCAAAAGTACATTTTTGGCAGTTTCAACCCTCCAAATGGTTGTTATAGTCGGCATTAAGACATTTCTGAGCTAGAGAAAGTACTTTCAGGGTTGTTGCAGTTAAAACATTAATGACCATTCGTTACAGATAACCTACAAAGCAACATTATGATTCACCATTAGTGGTTGTAGCAACAGTGCTACACACTTCCCAAAACTTAAAAGGTCCCCACTTAGGGATTATTTTGGAATTTCATGCAAGTCTGTCCAATTTGTATAAACAATCAATAATACATAACACAGTCAGTTTGCTTTTCTCATATAGATGTTAATGGTTGGAGTTTACAGGATATAACAGAAAATATAACTAGATGCATGAGAATAACTGGTCACATTCATTTATATAACTATGCATGAGAACTAACGGTCACATACCTTTATCTATGTGTGAGCACTACCGGTCACGTACCTTTCTATGTGTGAGCACTACCGGTCACGTACCTTTATATATGTGTGAGCACTACCGGTCATGTACCTTTCTATAACCATGCGTGAGAACAACCCGTCACATACCTTTACATAACCATGTGTGAGAACTACCAGTCACATACCTTTATATATTGTGAGCACTACCGGTCACATACCTTTATATAACAATGCATGAGAACAACTGGACACATACCTTTATCAAGCCGTTGAAAAACATGCTTTGGCAGCTCTTCTGAAACTTCTAAATTTGGAGGATATACATAGACTGCGTGCTCCATCTTGCCGCGAGCTTCACGGTCTTCAACTACCGTCTTGCACATGCTGAGGACATTTCTCCTAAAATCAATAACTTCTGGGTCTTTCAGTTGATCAAATTCATTCACAGATATACCAATTGCTGACCCTGTTTGATGTGAAAAGTGCAAAATATCACTTCATGTCACCACCTTGTTCTTGAAAGTAAATAAGTAGTGATGTTCAAATAACATTCCATTTCATATAGCAATGTATAATCTCATCTTTGAAGGCACCCAGGGATATGGACACGGCAGAGTGCTCTAAGGGAACCATTGATTTGAGATACTTAAATGCATAGTTCAAAACAAAGGTCTGTAATTAGTTAACAAAGTCTGTTACACAATGCAAGTGAAGAAAAGTTGCTCTAATTGCTTGCAAGCTGCACAGACTTCCCAGTACATTAAACAATTGCTAAAGAGTGTAGATTTATAAACTTTAGACTCCCCAGTTGCCAAAGAGTGTAGATTTTTAGAGTCCAATCTTATGACAACTTACCAATGTCATAATTGAGCATTTTCTCTTCCCTGTTTCCTGCTGGCTCCACTACTTTTAGCCAAGGCTGAAACAATCTTAGATCACACAGTCTTCTCCCTTCATCATAAAACTCCTCTCTCTCTGCATCTTGAGTGATAGTTACAAAGATGTAAGATGAAGCCTCTGCGAGGAGATTCGACAGAGGTAACTTCTGGGCTTCCCTCCATAGCAGTGTCTTGATGGCTCCAAGGGATGCTTCTCTCATACATTCTAGGGGAACTATGATACCAGTAGGGAGGAGGCACTCAATGTTAACCTTTGCAGGCATAATATGGGAGCCCCATAGCTCCCCTGATGATGGTGGCATGGTAGTTTTAGACTGCCTACAAAAGGCAAGAAAGACCTACTTTTACTAACAAAGCACAACTCTTGGTGCCTATTTGGTTTGTAATCCTTCCATGCTTGAAAGACAATAAACCTTTCATTTAGTCATCACAATCTTACAAAAGACATGATTCAGAAGCAGCTAGCCTTGATAGTTCCCATTATGGTAATCTGCTGTAAAATCTCTCAGCTGCAAAGAAAAACAAAGAAAACAATTACATCACAGGCGCCTCAGTATCGTTAGGTTCTATGCAAATGCATAAATGCTCCCATGAACACCCCTAGAATTTTCCCACCATGGTCTAAAGCCAACAAGAGTGATTGCAATTTGCCATGAAATCAACATTATGATGCATTCAATCTTGATGGTCTAAACAATCTTCTTTCTTACAATGTAAATAATCACACGATCATGACAATGTACTAATTTACCAACATTTTGGCCTATTTGCAGTGATCAAGCGAATGAAAATTCACAAAACAAAGTTTAGTTGTACAAAGTCCAAAACACTAATAAGACACCTGCAGGGCACATGTATTTACCTCTCTGTTCATAACTGTATTAGTTAGGATGTATGCATTCACAATACCTAGCACCATTGTATAATGTCCATCTTTCTATGACTCTCTCAGATATATTTCTGTATGAGAGTGATGTGTTTTGTAGGACACATTTAAGTTAAAAATACCAAGTAGTCATGCTAGAAGTTGTGACTGTACCAAGGCCATCTAAAAGTGTTCAAAGTATAGCCCACATTGCTTTCTCAATAACATATACTAGGGTCCAGGCATTTGCTCACGCATGTGTCCGACTAATATTTTCAATTGACCACGGTGCTATTGTTCTCTGTGAATGGGCCAGTACATTGTCAAGTAACTGCATGCTGAAAGTAACTGCATGCATTAAAATACGAAGAAATTGTTACCTTAAATTACTATTGCAGCAAGTTGAACTGTTTTTGCCACTTAAGGCAGTGCTAATTACCATTGCTAAATGACAAGTAAGTAGTTACAAAACGGCACTCAGAAGTGGTCACTACAGAATCTATCAGTGCAGCGACATGTGTAACAATTTTAAAAAACAAAATTGTAAATGTAAGGAAATATATAAATTTACCATAAGAGCCTAAAAACACAGGCAATTGGCCTACTATCACTTAGTGGTAAGGTTATCTGGAAAATGGTGCACTTAACCTGGTTAAGAATATTTGCTTTAAATACAGGGCCAAGTCGTAAATGAATACCACCATCGTAATCACTACTTTGTCATCTTCTTGGTGAAATCTGTAAACATTGTGGCCACATTTAAGGAGGACATTTACACTACTGTAATGGTTTTGTTCCTGAAGTTTCCTGATTTGACATTCCACCTGGATGCTGGAAATGTGTAAGCAAATAGTGCTATGTAGTTTAGTCAACAGACTAGTATGGTGGTTTACGGTACCTTTATGTTTTTCCTTACTGTGACTACTGTGTTCAGTAGCAGCACCAATAATGGGGGGGGGGGGGGCCAGGATGCTCTCCCCAATCATGATGCTTGCCCACCCCCACTGCCTGTTGTCAGCTCCAGTACAACAAAACTGAGGCAGGCATACTTAAAGCGTACAAAAACGATTGATATTACTTTCTTTAAAATTGTATCATCAATAACCGTAATATTCTTCTGGACATATTGTTTGTCTCTAAAAGCATGTTTACTATCCAGGTATGATTGTAAATTGTATGTAATACCTCATAACGAACTGCACGATATACTGAGTTCTATCATTCTGTACGTGGGGCTATTTTAAGTTGCATTTATGTTCAAGACTTTTTTTAGCTCAGTCTGGTGAGATATGTCCACAAGAATATTAATTTCGAACTTTCACAGCCTTGCAGTTTTCTAAATATCCATTAAGAATGATTTTTGTCGAACAAAACCTCCAGTGGATTCCCAGTGAAGGAAAATAAGTTTCTCAGTTTGCTCTGCTAGATACCAATGGTTTGGCTACATGTTGCTACAGTAATATTGTGTAACACTGTATGTGCAAGTGCCACGTTTTTGAAAGAGCGCTCAATTAATTTATCCCTAGGCTATGCTATATATTTCTCATTTCCTTTGGTCCCACCAAAACTTTGGAAGTATTACCATCAGGCCAATGTGAGATCAGAGCTACTTAACTAGCGGCTTAAGTTACACCTTTCACGTAAGGTGAAAAACGTCTCCCATGTTAAGAGACAATGCCCACATTTCATATACCATCCCCCAAAAATGCCCCTAGACTTTTGTACTGTCCCTGGAACACACTGAATTTGTAATAAGGTCCTTCAAGTTCAAGTTTTTGACATTGGATTGTGTTAGATATTTAGGCATTTCCCTGAGCAAGAAACATAGAACAACTAAAACACTGAGAACCTTAAAATGCCTTCATTGGAACCTGCAGTGTAGCTGTACCCAAAATTGGGGTAGTGGGTCATGCAACACCAACATCACATCCCCAAATTTCCTGGGCAAAAATATTGTCTCCTTAGTGTAATGGCGAAGTAGAGTCTATACGTTAGGGCTAGTCCACCTATAGGCTAGGCCCCTAAGCTGTGAAGGCTATGATTGAAGCAAACTAAGATATAGCCTAGGCTTAATAGTACTATCGACAAGGCCTAGCCTAAGTCGAAATGGGAGTTCTAAAGGTTAAAGCCAAGTTAAGGCAAACTTAGATTTAGACTAGCCTACAGGCTACAGTAGGCCTATGCTGATGTTGTTATGACCCTAACGTTTGTGCAATTTTTTTCCGTTCCATCTGCTCTGAATCCCCTTGAGAAAAAAAAATGTAATTCAACTCTTGAGATATGTGAATAGTGCATTGAAAATTACCATTTATACTAAACCACAATTATTAACGAGTAACTTAATTACCTTCACGAAGTTCGCCTTTCACTTGTCAGTGTTATTGACTTCTTACTGCGGTCACGTCTACGCTGCGGCTTAGGCCTGATATGTAAAACTTTACACACTGTTTGAATGCAATATCACTGCGTCCACTGCATGCCAAATACCATGTAAAAGCTGTACTGGTGGCCCAATTTGTTGTTTACGGCTGAGTGAAATTTATCTTTATGTACTGGCGCACTTCCACAAAACAATTCCTAAAATAAACGATCTCGCATTACCATGTGCTGTTCCTTGAAAATGTGAAAGCGGTATCATTTGAACGATAATAATAAAAAAAGCGAAATAAATCTGAATGAAATTATAACGAGATTTATTGTTCAAAATGTATTTTTCTTCTTGGCTAGGAAAATCACCATTCGATATACAATTTTTATTAGTCTCTTGAAATTTCGACATCAATGGGAAAACCCCAGTAGAAAATATCCGAAATTCTACCAATATAAAAATACCAAAAATAAAGATGAAATGATCGAAATTTGACATTTCGAGAAAATATTCCAATATCCAATTTGCATGTATACTGAAGGTTAAAATTATAAAAGGAAATTTCGATGAACAAGTAAGAATTTTATATAAGTATTAACAGATTTATGACATTTTCAAGCAAGCAGTCGAAATTCCAAACAAATATTGACAATTTGAGAAAAAAAGTTTAAATTTGTAATGTCTTATCTGGGCCACCGTAGCACATACAACTTTTAGGGAGAGCCCTGTCCCTTCTTCTACCCGCTCCAGCCCACCGATTTTCTAAAACAATTCATATCTGCCTCTCATTTCTCTGAAAACTCATCACAAAGAGAACACTAAAAAGCTTGATGCATGCCGGTGTTCTTCCACCACCATCACATGGAATTGTACGCGATGTGCGTAAATCGTTGGTTTGATGTCCCTTCTAAGATTCCGTTCATATGACACACATGTTTAGCTTTGGATCAATAGTGTGTACCTAGTACCTCAACGTGAATGAATAATCGCAAAGCAACTGAAACACCTCTAACGTTAGACTAAAGCGATTTTTATCAAAATGGTGTTTTTAACAGCCACTCTACAAAGGCAAGTGGTTGGCCAGTTTAAACAAGGACGAGATAGATATTGGAGGAAGAAAATAATATTTGATCACGCAAAGGTAACATTGAACGTAGGATAGTTATATGTCGCGCAGACGGTCCCATGTAGCACTAGCATTTCTGTAGCGTAACTACTACTAGGCCTAGTAATTATGCTACAGTACTGCCACAAGATACAGTCTAGTAGTAGTAATAGTCCTAGGCATATATAGCTAGGCTAGTAAAAGGCAATGGATATATTCGAAGCCCACCAATTATTTTGTTCGCTAAAGCATAGCTTTAGTAACAGCATAGTGCCTAACCTGTAAATGTTAACCTATACAGTTGGGTATGACTATGCTGACCTCTAGTTGACATTATGTTAAGGTCTGTACATTAAATTTCATTAACTGTACTAGTGATTGGTCTTGATAAATGATGCAGCTTGTAATACTAGCCTGGCCTATGTTCAAGCAAGGATAAAACTTGATACAGAGCTATGTGTGCATTAAGTCTTCTAACTCAATAGTGCAAGCACATACAACAAAGGCCTATGTCACACAGTATCTATTGTAAGAGAGAAGGCAAGATGCTCATTCAGTATTAACCTCAAACTATAGTAAGTCATCAAGCAGTGTGATCAGAACTACCAAGGTATGACCTCCAAGTTTGCTTTACTATTTAGCCAGGACAAAAATGTGCAAAACTATTGTGCATGTGAGTCTCACTTAAGTAACAATCAAGTCATGAAAATAAAAATAAAAATACATGGATATCTGGATGTATTCTGTGTAGATATGTAACATTGTATACTTCAGGAAATACTTCATTATCACAGTTAGGCTCAATGATAAGGATAAATCATAACAGTAACTGAGCCCATGATGAACATATTATCTTGACCTTATCTCCTAGAATGATTTCCTTGATCATTTTCTAATTTAAGCAATTTTTCCACTTTATGTCTTTTGTTTTCTTTTGTGTATACTCAGGGGCTATTGCCAAATAGCTAGGTTCACAGATTAGAATATAAAAATCTGTATGTAACCTCTGCAATGTATTTTAGAGTTATGCAAAGATGGGCTAGACTATCGTTTATAGTTCTTGGGAACTGCCCATTTCTTTTTATGATGTTCTGCTATTACCAATTTCTTTGACAGCATTTTTATGGTCGCCATAGGAACTGTTATAGTCTGACGATAAGAGCAGTTCACAGAGCCTGGGTCTACCAAAACCGCTATAGACATCTGAAGAAAAATAACTTAAGAAAGGTATGTGAACTGACAAATTTTGGTCTTTTGGTGGGCTGCATGTTAATCTATATATATTTGTTACTAAAGCCCAGATTTGTAGTCTTTTTCAACAACCAAATGTCCAAGTTACAGCGGATTTTCCTTTGCTCAGGTATAATTCAAATTTTGGTTCATCCATGTGACCAAAATGCTGTTATGAGGACCAGAATTTGCAGGAACTGGCATCTTAGTTTTTATGCCTGTTCTTTTGATTGTAGTATTTGAATATATAAGACTTATGGTATTACTTTATAGCACCAAGAGGGAATTAGATGGATGCGGGAACCTAGCTGCAGTTGAAAACAAGTATGGTAGCTTTCTTCTGTAAGGAATATAAAAGTAAATGCTATGGGAAGTCACTAATACATCTTCAATTAATGCACTTTTACCTTCATCTTCTCTCAATTTTCATCTTCAAAGCTTTGGATTGTCCGATTGAATGCTGCAGCTAAGGAGCATGGCCTCAAGTACAGTAGTTTCATTGGTGGACTAGTTCAGGTATTAACTGTTTTGCCATTGGCTCTTTTATATAGTGTACTAACAAATCTACAGAAGAAACTTTGAACACTGCTGTCATTTTAGAATGTTAGAGTTGCCATACTTAAAGCTCTGCTGTGTTAACCTCTAATATGCCAGATTTTAGAAATATGGTCACCTTTGGTCAAAATTATAAAACTGTAACCACCCTGGAGGAAAAGTTACCTCACCGGGGTCATCCAGTCATCTTGTGTGTTTATTTAGAATGTCTGAGAAAAATTTGGAGAATAAAGAACCCCAGGAAAGTACTTCTTGAAAACTTCTAGCAATTATAGAACACTATAAATTTGGGCCAATACAGACTACCTTTAACCAGTTCAGATTCAAGAGCACCATTCATTTGCTTGTACTTTCTGTGCCTATCATCGTCTCACTCTGCCACTGATGAGTAATGTCCAGTAACTTTTACTATCGTTTTTTCTCTGAATGATTTTTGATCAAGTTTACTTGCTGTCTCCTAGTGTGAAGCAGTGTCCCGCTAGGAGTCTGGCCTCTTCTTTATAATGAACATGTCAATATGTAAGAAGATTAGCTTAGTATCTCATAGATTTAGAGAATTGTTTACTACCTCCTCTTCTTTATTTTCTGTGTTACAGCACCATGTTGCCCTTGACCGTAAAATACTCTCTCAGTTGGCAGTTTATGAACCAAAGACATTTCAGGTGAGTAGTCAAATCAAACTTGAAGGAGGTTAACTTTACACTTAGATATATGGAATCCTATGCTGAACGATACTCGTCTTAAATACATTTCTACCAATGGTGGACATGTATTATTTATCTACAGTTATATTTACATGAACATATATGTTAATATTAACTTACAGCTACTTTGAATGTGTCAGTAAAATTAAACATGGTGGGGCTTTTGGCATTCCATTAACAGGAATCCCAACCTTCAATGAAATACTAGTTAATAAAATACTAGTTATTTAAAATACTAGTTATTCAATAAAGTACTATTTATTTAGTTAATAAAAGTTATGCAGGTTTTGCTAGGTTAAATGCAATGTACTGTAATGTAAGCAAATATCATAACCTGTCTTGCAACTGGTAGGATTGTTCTAATGTAACACACAGGGGATCATCTTGGTAAAAAATACAGCTGGTACTTGAACCTGCTGTTTCTTTCTACATGATGATTAGAAGCCACCTGGAGAGTATTTAACCACATCTGAATACCCTGTACAATCTTAACTTAGTGAGCTTTGAGGGTGAGCATAGGGACATCATTAATGGTGAAATGTATCTAAGTTCTTTTCATGTTTTGAACATTTTTTTCCCTGTTTGACAGTGTTTAACAGAGTTAGCTAAACGGAAAACAGAGGAGGGCATTCTATCTGCTTTGGTTAAAAATCCAGACAAAGTTGTGAATCGTTTGACAACCCAGCAAGACCTGCTAGAAGAAGGCATCAGGAAACTTAGACTTTTCTCAACTCAAGAATCAAAGAAAACTACTGTTACCTCATGATGAATGGTGGAAGTATTTCCTGTCATGCAAACGGTGAATGAGCTTCGATTGGGAGACAATTCACAGGACATCATGTGCATCCTGAAATTAGTCACTGGATTACATTGAGGACAGTGTTGTAACCAGGAATTTTATATACAAGCAGAATTATTAATTTAAACTCTATGGTGCAACTGTATTGAAGCAGGGCTAATTCAAAAGCCCATTTTGAAATCCTGCTTTGAACAATTCCAAGATGTAATTCTGATGTGACTAGTTTTGTGTTCAACTTGTCATGTCAATCTGCTTGCTTATTTTTCAAGCCCAGACTGCCCAGTGCTGAGGACCTCTACAAGTGGAACATACTGTTTGGATCATCATATTATTGGTAATGTTTCCTTTAACATTACAACATTGCTGGGGGTGAACAAAAGTACCTTCCTGGAGTCTATGACCCTTTAACTATTTCAAGATTGAAAAAGGTTAAATTTCATTGAGTGTGGAAGCAACTAATTCTTAAAGTTTGAGCATAAAATCAATGGATACTAGATTACTTTTAATTTGCATTTTAAAGGTGCATAATTACACTGAAACAATAAATCATACCCTTGTAAATTGACACTTGATATGATTACCACATTGAAGTGCCAGACAATATTGTTGTAAAAGAGTCATTTGAAACATCGGTTGGAGTGTGAAAATTGTGTAAACATGCGCTACAGAACTGATTGGTTCAACTTAAAGGGATGTTCCTTTGGCAGACAATATTACAATCCTATCAAAGTAACATCACATTTGCTTGAAAAATCATCAGTATCTTGTCCTTTAACTTGAGATGTAGTTTGTTGAATGAAACCCATATTGATTGGTGGATCACAGAAGGTTGAATATGAAGTTTATCAACAACCAAAATGTGTTCCACTTATTCATACTCTCTTGGTATGTTATAAATTTGTGTATGTGAAATTTTCATCAAACTGTTACTTTCATGTAGAAATATTTCCTCTGTAGATGAATAACTTAAATATCTATGAATAATGGCAATCACTCTCAAAATAACAAATTTGAAAGATGGGTATCTTCACGATACAAAATGCTATGAGAAGATGGTTTTGACTTAACAATGCAGATGATTTCTAGCAATTTTGTTAAGGCATCAGTATCCTTAAAAAGTGGAAATTAAAGGACAAAGAACTTTTTGTACATTTCAAAGATGAAAACAGAAAAATAAAAGGAAAATACCATTTAGTTTAATATTATCTTATGTTTTTATTTGTATTTGTAAACTATTGAAGTGTAAAATGGTGATTGAAAGGAAATGGTACAAGAAACTCCTTTAATACACACAAAGTTAATCACAAGATGTTACCCCTGAGCAATTAGAACTTAGTCACATTGCTAAGGGGTAACAATGGGGACATGCCAGAACAGTTGGACACAAGTACTGGAATTATTAAAATCTTACAAATTCCAACCTAAATAGGTAGAGTAACAGAGTAAGAAAATAACTGTCAACATCATGTATAAACAAACATAATAATTCATAAAATAAAAACCAAAGTGCAGATTGCAAGAAATAATACCAAAATGGAGTAAAACCACCCACAGATGATCACCCGTAAAGAACATGATAATGATGGAAGTAATATTCTGATTACCTCCATGTGACTGTATGTGCATACCCAAGGAAACTTGGCTTCCTGTCAATTGAATTAGTAACCAGTAATTATCAAATCAATGAACAAGAGTTTATTACTCTGTCTTGCACAGAATAATAATTCACAAATAATTCTTTCCTTTCAGGGATATTCAATTTACACATTTTGAAGCCTATGAATCTTGTAAAAACTGCTATGCATTTTTTCACTTGTACAGCAAATTGACCAGTTTACATAGCATATGATGCTGAATAAAATATTCCTGGCAGTTTTGGAACTGCTACTCAATAAGACTTGTGACTATATTTTAGGCAGCTTTGCCCTCACATCACTTATCCTTGCTATTAGTCCAGGACTCTAGGTAGGATTTTGTTTTTTAGAAATGACCTGAGAAATTTAAATTTGAGATTGGGCTTGGTAGTGAAGTACACAGATATTATGACAGTTCCTCTGATGCAACAAACAAGTAAGTGAAAACACAAGAATCTCATGACCTCAAATAACATGTTTACAACTTCAACATATCTGCATCTACAACTTCATCAAGGACAAATGATGTTGAATGTCATCTAAGTATGCACTGTTGTTTATATGAAGTCAAAAAGAACAAGTTTTGGTTGAATTAATAAAACTAGTATCAAATAATGGATTGATATTAACATTAAGTTCTGCACTGAGGAGCTAACATCATCTTCAATTTAGCCTTAAAGGAGTATTCCAGAGATTTAATCCATTTAAGAAAGTGAATACCTGACTAGCTATAGAAACACTGCCAGCACCCATATAGTTCTGTAGAACTATATCTACTAAGACTTATGCAAAAAGTCATTCTTTAAGTTGACAATGCATGCAATGGCAATGGTTCCAATTTGATTTAGTTTGATGTTAACAAATTACTGTGAAGTGATGTCCAAAGAGCAAAGTTTGTATCAGCTATTAAGCAGCAACCACATTGAAATGACATCGTAAACATTGCTTGGTAGTGCAGTTACAACTTGCAGTAAACATAAACAACAGCACACAATTAGAAAGGTTAACACTGAGAAGACACCTCACTCAGTAGATGACAGACATCTGATGAAACTCTATGATCTCACAAAAGTAAAAAAAAAAAACCAAACTTTTGCATAACAAAAGAAACAAAACCCTGAAGAAGTTTCTATCAACAAAGTACTGTCAAAACCACTGCTGTAGGTTTAGTCCATTGACAGACAAAATCGTAACTAAAGAGACAGTGACACCACATTCAAGTTACTTACAGGGCAATGTGGAAGTAGTAAGTTAATTGTGCTTTACATTTCTGCTTTCCTTGGACAAATGGTTTTACCGACGACCACTTACAACAAGGCATTCACTGACTGACTGCTGACACAGAGGAATATCTTTGACCAAGTTATATAACATAATTGCCAAACTTGAAATTTTACAACAAATTATGATGGAGAGAGACATAAAGACACTGTTACCTACGATCTTTGCCACTCCTACCATATTCCCGTTTCAGCACTTTTCGGTATTTGTCAGAGGTACGTTCGTACGACCTAGATCTGCTTCTTGAACGATCCCTGTGGTAATGTTTATCACTCCTGGAGTCTCTGTGAGGAGGACTCCTCCTGTGGTATTTGTGACGGTCGTAGGATCCACTCCTGGATCTTGATCTACTTCTACTACGAGAGGCTGACCGGCTATACTTCCTCTTTCTGGATCGAGGATGATGTCGTCTACCGCCAGGGTCATCTCGCTTTCTCCTCCTCTTGTCCTTCTGTTTGGAGCGAACCGGTTTCCTCTCTTTACTTGCGCTTCTGCTATTGGAGGACTTTGAACTTTCAACAGAAGACGCACTTCGACTTCTACTTCTGGATTTGCTGGATTTCTTGACTTCTGCAATCTTCCCGTTCTCTCTGCAAGGAAAATCAGATATATCTTGAACAATGGGTAGTGATGGGAAACCATTTCTCTTACTTTCATTTAATGAATACAAGTGAAATAAACTCCAAAGATCATGCTTCAGTTTTCTTCTTTAACTGTCCTTCTTCAATAAACAAGACTGACATCAATTATTGCTTTGTGTAAAATACGATGTAAAGGTTTAAGGAAACAAGGCCATCTATGCTATAGTTATAACCTAAATGCATAACCTGACACAGTTAATGGACAACTCATCACACATGGAGAACTCATCATACATGAACAGATTACCTTTCAAGACATATGGCTCTCTAGTTGCTACAAAATAAACCAGAGGGAGCTGTCATAATGGTACTTTCTAGTTCCACAAAACATGTCAAGCTGATGCTATAAGTTCAATCACCATTGACTTGGACTCAACCGTAGAGACACAGAGGTATCATGAGATCAACACCATTAGTTGGTTCATAATTATTGAACAGATCCTTTGTAAAAGTCAAAAACAGACTGTTATAAGCGACCCAACCTGTGCATTCTTAAACATGTATCTGGTTGGGTGAAATGGCATAAGTGGAAATCTGAGTCAATCATCCAGTGTGTTTGCATGTAAATTCACCCAGCATATTCACATGCTTGTGAGGGCTGAGATTCAGATATTTGTAAATAGTAAAGATCATGCACATTTTGACAATTACAACCTTGCCCTTGGCTAGAAAGCTGGAGAGTGACACTGCAATTTTGCTCCCTGTAAACCACCCATGATCTGACTTGAATTTGAGGACCTCCTTACCCTGCTATCTGTTATCTGTCAAGTGAGTCAAGGCCATACCTAATACCACAAACTATGCTAATAATTGCTTCCCAGATGATGACAAGAATTAAGTAAAATGATTAGGCGAGAGGCAGTAAAATGTCATAATTGAGAGCTATAAGACATATATATATTCAATACTGAAACTAATCTTACTTCTTGACAGCGGCAGTCGAACCATTGCTCTCCTCCTTGACGAGGCTGTTCCCCATCTTGTATGAATTAGGAAGACCGGGAGACTCTGTTTTCACTTTAGGAGAATCTGAACAAAAACAAAATCAGAAACCGAACTGCTTATTACACAATGAATGACTGTCAAACAATTAGGCAAGCCTTACATTATTGATCATATACACTGCACACAAACCATCTTAGTAAGAAATTCCACAATCAAGTTGACTGTTATAAATGTTTCTATTTAATAAGATCTTACTTCTTTGGTTTAATAAATCTAAACATTTCAATTAATTCCCCCCTCCCCCTCTTGAACAATCATCTCTAATCAATACCTCAGCAGTTATGCATTAAACCACTTACTCTGTGTACTATTTGAGTGTGGAGAGAAGTTCTGTGGTGTGCCAGCAGCACTGTTCAGTCCTTCAGCATTCAGTAGGCCTTTGGCTTTCATTTTGGCTGCTTGTAAGATCACACGACATTTCTCCACTTCACGGTCAAGTTCTGAATATGGCTTCTAAATGGACAAGAGAGTAGGAGATTTTTTTACAGGAAGAACATTAAATTACATATATATGCATTCATAGTCAATGTGTGATTCTTTGTAACATAACCCAACATTGGAACAATTGTAACTTACATCTATGGGCCCCCTAAAACTCACATCCATCATTAAAATTAATTTGTGATAAGCCAAAAGATACAATGAGTGGCTCAATTCAGGACAAGGTAAGCCTGTTATTCATTTAAATGTATCATCTCTAAGACAAAAGTATCTAAATGAAATAAGAATGCATTTACCTTTCACAAGTTATCATGACAATAGTTGTTTACTTACTAGTTTGATAGTGTAGTCTTAATGAGAATAGTTATATTTACTTACTATTTTGATAGTGCAGTCTTAATGACAATAGTTGTTTACTTACTAGTTTGAAAGTGCAGAGTCTTAATGAGAATAGTTTTGTTTACTTACTAGTTTGAAAGTGTAGAGTCTTAATATAGTAAGAGCTATATCTTCCATCTCATCCCGAGTTGCTCCCATTAGGCCATACCATTCTGGGCTCTCTGGAAGTACAACCTGATGGAACCAAGTGAAGGTAGCATCATGTCAGACATTAAATATAATTCAAAATATTAATTTAAAATCAGTCACATTTGAATAGACCTGTGGGTTTCCCTTCACAATCTACTAACCAGAGGTAGACCCCTCCCAGTGGTTACTTGCCTTTAAATACAGAGCATATACAGCACAAGAATTGGTTGCATGTTAACCCTGGCTTTATTGTTACAAGAAAATCCCTAATCGCTGGCTGATTGCAACAACACATTTCTTCGTTGATCTAAGCAAGTATTAGTTGAGCATGGGGAGCCCCCCCCCCCCCCAACCTGCCTATGAATGGGAGAAATCCAGGTGCCTATGAGATGCAAAGGTGTCTATAATATCTACACCTCCATACCTAATACATACATAACTTATACATACATACCTAATACAGACACCACCTTACACATACACAATGGCATATTGAATTTGTTGAGATCACCACCAGCAGAGGACTTAATGTGTGAAAAACCATGTATTTTCAGGTTTGTAAGAAAGTTGCCGATTCAAATTATTTCATAGGGGCAATTGCACTAACAGTCCACATATGTTGTTGCAATGATGTTCTTTGATCATCTGTAATGGCACCAGCTTTAAGGAAGGATAGGAAACAGTTAACACTCCCTTCTTAAAAGCCACACTACACTTTGCTTTCTATGGGTACATACATTCCATCTGATACCTTGATGAGAAGAAAGGAGCCTATGGAAAGTAGCCAAAAGGGCAGAATCACTAATTAATGCAACTTAACAGGATGCAATAGCCAGCAAAACATAACATGTCTCCAGAAATTATGACAATTCCTGCCTTCCCAATAGCATACAGACAAAGGAGGAATGGGTCTAAATACCTGTAACTGACGGGCAGAGAGATAAATGCAAGCACAGGCAATGGTTTCTGGAGGATACCTCACAAAGACATCTGTTCTTAAACTGTCATTCATGTAATTCCTAAGAAAAAGAGGGGAAAAAAAGATAGAACAACTCTATGCATACAAGATCTGCTAGAGAATTAATTTAACTTACTAATCCACTACTAAACTAATTAATCCAGTTTATGATGAATGCATCCTCTAAATATCAATGACTATGGAAAAGAGTCATTTAATAATCCCCATGACTAAAGAATTCAACCCAACCCCCCCCCCCATCCCCCAAAACAACTTTTACTGCTTGTGCATAATTGATATTCTTAAGGGTCTCAGGTATAACTGTAAGGTAACAGGGATGTGAGCAGTTACATTGGTGCTAATCATGTCATTGTCATAACTGTACACTAGAGTATTGGAAGAGTGCGCAGCAAACTTTAGTGATACCTACGGCCTACAATTAGTACGGTGCAAGTCTTTGGTGACTGGATAGGTGTGTGGCTGGTTTCTACATCACCTGATTGTTATTTTTAGTTCTATCACCATCCACCTACCAGCTGACAATCCATCCTTCCATTCCACATCTCTCCTGTTGTAGTCTTGTGTACAATTTACTGCATGAATAACTTTTAAACAACTTTTAAACAAATCTTAATTAAAACATGTCCATTATAGCTTTCAGAAAATTCTTCTATCCATGTCGGTTTGATTGCAGTGTTAAGGTGAGCAACTGGGAAACCTCGCAATTTCCAATACAACAGTATCACTTTCCTGTGTAGAAAATAGTGTTCCTTCATACTATGTCTCAATACCACAGGTATGGTCATCTAGCAATGCTAGGTTCTACAACTAATATACAATGGCAAACAGAGTATTTGCAGAAGCTTACTGGAAAATCAACTTCATTGCATTATATTAGGTACGTTAAGAGCTACTGAGTTTACTTCTCACAGTAACTATTGTTTAAACCTAGCACAACTTTTTAAGGATGCTACAATGAGGGTGTGGTCCAATACTGCCAAGGTTTAATTCAGCTCAATAGGTATAGCTAAGCAATCTCAATCGCAAGGACACCCTCTGCCGTCGTCGTCGACACATTCCTGGTATAACACTCCGAACAAGTGTCTGTTGCATAGTTGCATTGTCCATGGTTTCAACATATTTCATCTGTACTGCCTGATGTGTCTTCTCACGTGTGTAGCTAGCCGATGTTCCTCTCCTCTTTATGTTGTATGTTTCTTTCTGTGCAGACATTTCTGGCAAAAGTAGACTGTTCTTGAAATGCAGCAAACAACAACAAAGCCAATGAATGTTAATATCATATCTGTTCAAACTGCTATATTGTTGTAAACCATGCAACAATGAGAGTTTTAATCCAGCTCTCTGAAATTCTTCCTTGAATGCACTTAATTCTTCACAATTTCACAAATGAATCCTTGCAATCTACTATCCAAATACAGCAGAGTCATGACCTTTGACATCAGTTACTCATGCGCTAATGAACTCAACATAGTACATAAGCATATCTATCATGATAATCTGCAGTGATCCTCTGTTGACAACAACTGTATCAAGCCTAAAGATGTTTTATAACAATTCAATACGAAGCGATATATGAAAGGTGCTAAAATGAAACAATGACAAAGAGATCTCTTTTTTATTGGTCAATCAATAAAGTAATATTCATGCATAACAGAACAAGATCTATCCATGTTGACACCTTAACCGAATCCTGGACTGTCAATACTGACATCTGCAGGGACAGTGGTTTCAATGGTGTGACTTCAACAAGACTCCAGAGACGACATCATCAAGAGAGATGTGGAATATGAGGAAAGATGGTTGCTTCAGCCGTGCACCAACTGCTCCCACCAGTCCCTTCTATTGGTCAAGAGGAGTTTGTGCAAGGGTGTCACATGACCCAGAAGCTTCCTTTACTCTACTTACCACAAGGCCTTCAAATTGAAAGAAAAAATAAACAATGCCTATTAAAACCTTGTCATGTGAAACCCCATAAGCTGCACAGCAGATAAACAGATGGGCAAGCACAAAAAAAAATGTGTGATGTACACACTTTGTAATGTGGCTAAGATATAAGTCTCCTTTCTGTACAGCTGCAGAGTAACTCTTAAAAAATTTCAATTTGTTGTTAACAGCTATCTGAGTACAGGAAAGTTAACAGATCTTTTAAGAATTAAGCAAATGAATATCAACCATAACTTAGCTTTTTTGCTTGTGTTAAGTCGAAGATAACCTTGGGTTAATATTTTTATATTATATACACTATTGTCAAATATCAGTCAAACTTGTGTAGGCTTCAAGGTTACTTAGAAGA
>KN890159.1:0-26932 GCA_000934455.1 Apostichopus parvimensis
TGTCAAACAGTTTCGGTTCATTACATCAGCCATGAGATATGGTTATCTATAACATCTGTTTAAGTCAATGAGACATAGAAGGTGACAAAACAATAATGAAAATATTATCTAAATAAACAAAGAGAATCATTGTCAAGATTTAAATGGTATGATCCTCGTCCAAGCTCACCTATACCTTAGACTTATTCACTGCTAATTTGAAAACAAATGTAAGAATATAAAAGTGGAGAAATGCTGGTGTTTAAAAGCGATTAATAAACATAATTTTACTTTTTTGAACTAGCCAATGAAATATCCTACCCACCACTTCTTCCCAGTCAATTGTGCTAGGCAATAGTCATAACTGTTGGTCTCAACAAAACTATCGGTCTCAATTTCGAACTACGTTGTACATACGTTCGTGATAATACCCCATCCATCCTTGTTTACCAAATGGTAACTTCAGCATTACCAGTAGGTTGTAGACTTTGGCCCATCTATTAACTCATCCATATACCTGTTATGCAAAACAAATAAATGTATTCTGCCAGGTTCTTAGTCGATAATGCTGGTCCAGCAGTTTAACCCTTATATGTTGACATAAATGAGATTTTACTATTATTTTTTAGTGGTATCTTGACTAGCCTTTCTACATCTATATATGTACAATGTGTACAAATAAAGCATCTTTCACCAGTAGGCCGAATGATATCATCGTAAATGAGCTGAACATTTCCTTCAGTTCATCAGTGTTCTTCAGTGTTCTTTGGTGTCACAGGTTGTGCACAGGTATCACATACGTTCACATATTTGTACATAGGATTGCATATTGCCGCATGATCTGATTACTTTATGCTATGTATTTACTGAGGATAACTGAAATGTGAAAGCACTTTGTTGTATTTCATACCTCTTAGTACCTCACTATGGTAAAGAACATTTACGTGTACATAAGTAAAAGCTAGTACTTTTGAGTTACGAAATACATCATTCGAATAATTTATCAATGGTAATATTCCCAAGATCCCAATAAAATGAGTGGACCTTGAGAAGTGAAATGAACTGGTCGAGTTTTCATCGAACATTTGAGAACGTCTTGGTTCATGTTAATAAAAAGTAGTAAACGTATTTGAGTGACGTTCTCACCTTTCACGATCTCTAAAAATAACGGTATCTGATTGATTTCGACAATAAATGTATTGGAAATCTCGCGTATTTTACTGAACTGGTAGACAATAAGCTCAAATTTGCATTTATTTTTACTAAATTATTAACTAAATAGTTATTTCATGTCATTAATGAAAAAGGGCGGGAACATTTACTCCATATATCTTTGCATTTTTGCTGTTTTAAGCATGGAATGTAAATACAAGTTTCATTTACCAGAAGGTGGAGTAGATTATATGTTCTCAAAGCAAACTCTATATTAGGATAGCTTGCAATATATCGTACTTAGAATATAAAGTTGAGAGACTTTATAACAAATGAATATAAAACACCATGTCAGTCAACTATTCATAACTGTAAATAACGGATAACTTACCAATTATCACAAACAGTACATTTATTGATAAATGAAATTAGAACACAATATTTACGGAAATAAATAGTGCATTGTACCAATATTTGTCTATATGAAGCATCTCTTATCACCCAAATCGGTTAATCAGCGGGTTGTTAACTTTACCGAAAATCGCTTTAAATAACTGGCATAATGGTTGTTCTGACTATTCCATATGCTAATCAGGTTACAAGAATAATAACTTGATACCGTATGCAATATATTATACAGCTTTAGCCTATTTGTTAATTGTTTTATTTCATGTCAAGAGTACACGAGATTCCTTGTTCCAATTTAACATCAATGCAACAAATAGTTCCTAATATATTTTGTTTCGTCCACTTTTGCATTTCAGAGCCAATAAGAGAATGTAGAGCAACAGTCATGGCTCTACTTAAATGTTTCAGAGTGAAAGACAGAAATTGGCCAGAATGACAGCCTATAGCTCTCGAGTTTGAGCATTCGTCGAGATCTATAACACAGAAAGAGAAAACAATTATGCCAGGCGCACGAAGTAAGCTCACATTTTAAGAACCTGCACTTTTTTTTTCTCTCAACATATAAAGCAGACTGTCCCTGGAAAGCTAAAAGGTTGAATTTACATTGATTTGCCTAAAGTACTCTCGCAATCCAATTACGGTACCACGCGACCCTGTCTTGACTGAGAAAACTTACACCTTTAATTTAAGTATAGGCTAGAAACTCTATCTCTACAATTCTAACAAAGACCGTAGGAAGATAGATCAAAATGATTGCATTTCGTAAATATATTGACTAAACGTAGAGAAACGAAACTGAATCCTTATGTCAATACCATTGCCTAAAGCTGAAGTTCCTTATGTTTGGCGTCTTGAGTGTGCATTCTGAACTACATATAGCTAATCAGTGTTGGATGCATTATAGGCATCTTGTGTCCTTATCAGATGTATATGTGTGCTATTAATTAAATCACTTTCTGGAGAATTTAGACTAACCCTTATAAAACTTATAAGAAAATAAAATAGTTCAATGAAAGACTGAACATATCATCATTTTCTATGGAATATAAATTAGTTCATTTTCTTTAATACATGGAAGGAGATAATATTCTTTTATTTCATATTGATATCAGTTTGCTTTACGACAAACAAAACGGTAAGAATAACCTTGACGGGGAATTTAGAAAAACTTGTGTTACGAAAAATATCAAGAGGATGCGATAAGTAGAATATGATTCATCTTACCGGTGTCATATTATTCACTAATTATTAATATTTAAGCTATTGTTTTTCCTTTTTATCAAATCATACATATATTCAAATATACAAACATACAAACATACAAAATAAACATACAATAATGACCCTCAAAGTTGGTGTCAGAGGCGCAGAGTGGTGGGGGACAGAATAAGGGGGAGGTGGATGGTTATGTTTGCTCCTCCATTTTATGATGACATCAAGAGGGAGATGGAATGATAACTAAGCCGCACTGGTTTAGAATCGTAAGAAAATCCAAACGATACGGAGAGTTTATTTCAAAGCCACATGATTATGGATTTTCTGCACCTCTTCGTCTGTTTTTGTTTCAAATTGTGAAGCGTTTTCTGGTAAACGATTTTCACAGACTCCTTTTTTCTAATCTCATCGGGCTGTCTGGCAGATAAACAAATTCGTATACGGTGGTGCCCTAGGCTGAATAAGTACCCCACGAAATTGTGCATAAAAGGAAAGAAAACGATCATTTTCAACAGGTTTTCTTTGCATTCAGTTTCTTGCTTTGGTTCTTTATGACTTTTTAGATGTAGAAAGGCTAGTCAAGTAAAAACATACATTTTTTAAGAAAAAATATTCTTTTGCCCCAAGATTGGTTTAGCAATAGCTATCGGAACTGTTTTCTAAATCGTATCTTATTTCCATTTCCCTCTGTAGTTTCCATAAAGTGTATACGAAACGATACTGTTTGCCTAGCAGAGCGGATTATGTTGCGCATATAATTCAAGTAAAGACTAATGATATATTGTTTTAATTTATGATATTTACAGAAACGTTCCTCCCTCAGTGATGAGAAATAGTAAGAGAGCACGTTCGTCTATATCGTACTAGCCTATGAGCTGTCGCTTCTCATCAAAGCTTTACAACGACCAGTTTTTTTGGCAAAAAACAAGAACAAGAAAACCACATACTCACCACTGAAATTACACGGAAAATGACCGTAAAACATGACTTTGATTTATATGGCTAATAACAACCGGAAATTGATACCGCAATCTGAACGTAAAATATAGCTAAAACTAATAATAAGTAAGAGGCAATGGAATCATCTAAAGATATTTTATGGGTTTATAAGTTAATATGCAAGATTGGAAATCTCCATAATGAAGATTGCCTTTAGCTTTCCCTTGTCGAGGTAAGCCATACGGATGTTAATGATTGGATTCCCATGAAGTTTCATAATGGAATTGGTAGAGTTTAGGAAGACGATGCTAAAGCGCATTAATCTTATGTAGCTTACAAGTTAATAGTTAACATTAATACTAGTTGTTTTAATTTTAATGACATGATTATGTCTGTCATTGGTTAATAAGTAACTAGAGTCCTTGGAAATAAATCAAATATAATAAGAACTATCACTATATAATCTGCATTGTAAACAGAAACAGATAAGAGTGGTGTACTAGGGAATAAGGAAATAACCAAATGAATATGCCGATGGGAACTTTATTATCATGATTATCCCTTACTTTTAGGGTACGTAAATGTCTTTTTGTTGAGCAGCTTGTTTCCAATGAAACAAACAAGAAACTATTTAAAGAAGAAACAAACCCAACCACCATTAGCTAAATTCAATATTTGCAAAACTCATTGCGATTATTCGGATTATATAATGAATAAAGAAAACTGTGTGGCTCTGTGATGTTACATATAGAATTGCTTAAGTCGTCAGTCTTGTACGTGGAGGATCATTTGAACTACGATACCTTCCAAATGGAACTTTGGCAAATTTCAATCTCATATTTAAACAGTGGTATTATTTTGTTCGCTTATATATGAGTGTGTTTTCAATGATACTTCACCGAAAAGTTAAAACTATTGTTATAGTACAGGAAATAGGCCAGATTAGAAAATTCAGTATACAGTTTGTTGATTGGTTAGGTATATTGATGTTAATATACTTTGTGTTTTATGTGTTTTGTATTGACTTTTTATGCAGACCACCTTACTTCACATCAAAATATTAAAGTATATATTTTTTAACCACAATTATCCATATAACCCAAGTACTAAATATTTCCTCTATCCACCATTCCAGCGTCAAGATATAACGGAAAGATTGTTTAAACCTATAAGATGTCATACGCAGAGTATAATATGTCCGACCTTATATCACTGAGCGATATTCTATACATGATGATATTGACCGTCCGTAGTGCACGCTCTTGAATGTATCCTGGGGGCATTGTCGACACCGATGCTGCTTCACATGGGTTGGTTAGACTGACATGATACAGGTCAATGTATTTTATAGGCCAAAGGAAAATATAAAGCACTGAGTCAAACTTGAACACAATGAGGCGAAAAAGTTATCCCAGGTCATTATATAAATAGACTCTACTCTCTTCATGGTTGCAGGGAATTCATTTTCTCAGATCAAATTGAATCAAGAAGCAGATGATAATTTTGTTATCGAAAAGAGAATTGCTTTCCTTCGTGCATGCATAGTTGAAAGATATTGTTTTTTAACTTGAATCAATTAGAGCCTTTTACCCTTTTGGCCTAGACTTATTGTCTCCTGATAAATTCTTTTTTTTCCATTTTTTTTTGTTGCCCCCAGGAAAAATATTTACGTGACTGTAGTTATTTCCGCGTAGAACTAACAAACGCAAGAACTAACAAACGTTGCACATACATAAAATGCGTCTCCTCCATAGTTTAGATTGATTGCCATTGAGTTTAAACAATGAAATATTTATATATTTAAAGTGCGCAGTCTTTAATTCAAACAGTGATTACATGAACAATGCGGCAATACGGCAAATACTTCTAAATGAATAATGTTTACATTATTGATTATTTTCATGAGCATGTTTGTGATATGAACTATCTACTTTAATTTCAAATGAACCATTTGACTGTCTGATAATTTAGCTCTTTTCTTGAAGAATGCTTTTTACAAAATAATTTACCGTATCATTTACTTGAGGGAATTAGTTACTTTACGTCCAGAATATACGTCAACCACTTCGCACCTTATATCATATTTGAAATTCCCACAGGCCAGTTATCGCGATAATTGGAAATTACGGGTTATATGTATATTTGTGGAGACTGTTTACCATGGTAAACCGTTATCATCTGTGTTTTCAAGATATATCTTGTGCAATGATAACTGAAGTATTATGGATTGATAAGATGGACTCCTTCAAGCAACGATGCTGCTGATGACGTCAAAACGCGAATTCTTACGGAATGAGCTTAAAATATTTATATTCATATCAGTTTATTTCTTTATTTTTGAATTATCAACACAGAGAAGCTCACGAGCCACATGGACATTGTCTGTTAACGTTTCATGGCATCTCTTAAAATGTCCTTGCTCTGACAACACAGTTCAAATATGTTAAGCTATTAGTCCAATTTAAAGGGAAAATGTTTAGTCATAAAATTCTATCATAGAATTTTGGCAAGTTACACTTCATATCTTTTGTACAGTAGTGATTTTCTAGGTTTTCTATATAGTGCATCAAAAGTAAGTTATTCTGACGTCATTGGTCCAATTCCGGCTTTTTTCAAAACCTTTCCTTACTCATTCAACATATGGAATGAGTAAAAGTGCATCATGACATCTTACTATAAGTAAACAATCATGTGGATGTTATTTGCATTTCTCAAGAAGATTAAAAATATGTCTTTAATTATCCCTATGAGCATAGCTCCACCGGGAAGCTCCATCACTCTTGGTTTACAGCACTCCTGCGTTGAAAGAACTGTTCTTTATGTGAGACACACTGTGCCATTCCTCCCATACCAACTACATACATGTACAAGTATATACGCGACTGTCGTACACTGCATAAGAATAACGCGAAAGGTATGATGCATTTAGTGGACTATGTCATACACAGACATGTTTAAACAATACTTTTAAAAATCAAATTCACCATCCTCTTCCTTCTTATTACAGTAGCTCGTTATTAGAGGTACACCGTATCATGCTCCAAAAATTTATGTAATTTCTGTCATTCAATCTTTGGTAAGCATTAAGGGTTACAATATTTATTTTTATTGCCAATATGCTCTCTCCCTAATACACTGAGGGTAGATCGATAGAAATTCTTTGCGATGAATATCTTACGTTACATGTAGAACAATTAAGCTCTTCTCTTGGTATGTGAGAATGCAGATGTTCGTCTTCTTAAGATGATCGTTAATAGGGTTTAACCCTGAAGGAAAAATAAGATATGACTGTCACCATGAAATGATTTATGATTTCTGCAAGACGAATATCAAATGAAAGCGAAATTCGATATAACCATCATGTTGAGTTAGACAACTGTTTTGGTCGTATGCCGTGGAACAGAATTCAATTGTTGATGATAAAAACACGTCATAAAAACAGATAACAGTAATTTCATTGGACTACTCTTTCAAAACAACTACTAATTAAGAACATTTGCGTATCGAAGAGACGTTCATTTCAGTTATACGATAAGAAAATTACCATTGGTAACGCAAGTTTATTAACAATAATATTGTGAACATAAATGACATTTTAAGGGACAATAAAAATAACTCTTGGAATTTCGAATAGCCACCGGGAAGGAAGTTTGGAGTGAAACGTGAATGCAGCTTGTAGGCTACGTACATTGAAAGACAGAGCTAGGCAGTTATGATAAACTGTACTACTAAATACACACATTCTTCCATTCATTCTCGTCCGTTATCAATAAGAAATAGTCATAATTCACAAAATTTATATCTTATTGGATAAGTCCTCAACCTATCCACACCCTAATCCCAACGACCCCCCCCCCCCCCACAAACAAGTTACAAAAATTGTTGTTCTTGTTCTTGAGATACAAGATTGTCTAGTCACCTTTATATAAACTGGTCCTTTGTGAAACGACATTGAAGACCCGTTCTTGATGTGTTACTTACTGTTACAGCTTTTTTAATGTTTAGATTGAAACTCGCGAAAACCTTGTTTTGCTGTTGAATCAGCCAATTCACACAGAGATTACAGTTCTACTGTAAATCTGAACTAAGGATATGTGTAATCCCAACAAACCCACTAGATGTGGGTTTAGTAATGAAAATGCAAAACTAAGCAACGACGGTGCATGTCACACATGCATGATATAGAAGTTTTAGGTTTAGATTCCAACTTTGATTTAAAAATGTTGAATTGGAAGTCACCCGGCATATTGATGTATTCCGAGGCTTCTCCCAGATTCGTGCTCGTAAAAGGCCTGTATTTATTTATCTCAGTCCACAGTATTTTGGACTGGTAAATATATATACTGCATATAGTACTCGCTAATCCTCTTAGATCTAGGCTGTAGTCTCCTCGAATTGATTCTCCCTCTGTTTTATCACCGGACAACTATTTCATATCATAGGACTTTAGAAGCGAGATTATTTCTGAATTGAATATACAGTACAAGATGGTAAGTCAGTGTTTCTTCGATCAGCTCCATCGAACGTCAGTTGGAACTTGAGCTATCTGTTACTGTTAGTAGGCGTACTAGTACTAGAGGTAGAAGCCTAGGCCTTAGTACAATATTAGTAACCTAGTCAAAAACCTAGTTCTGATAATGTTACGCTATTAGGCCTAGTCAGAGAGACATTGTGAACATGATCGAAGGTCTGTGTTACCAAGTGTAGTTATTATGTGTGACCATAGGCTAGGTTTTGCACAATTATTACTGTTGTCACTTGTCTGCTAATCACATCGACCATCAGCTGTTCTTCGAGCAAGGAGAGCATCGTTGGTACTGAATATGCATTACAATGCGTTTTCTCATTGGCTTGTTCAGATCAAGACGCACAGCGTAACAGAATACATGCATGAAATTTGTCTTCAGCGGATACATTTTGTGATACTTTCGATCATTAATTTCTTAATTAATGAAACGCTTTTGGCAAACTTAGCTTAGTGAAAACTTCTCATATTTCATGATTCGTCAGAAAAGCAGCTAAAGCATTTTTTTTTTGCAAATGACGGTTTTATGTATTTCCTTTTTTCAAAACGCACAGGTTCACTTTAAGTGTAAACCGCGCTCTCGAATCAGGTCAGCTGTTTCGAGAAACGTACCTCATTATGGTATTTCAATTACACGTACATTAAACACGTTGAGAGTATATAGTAGTCTATGTCGTTTTTCGCAGACAAGCATCGACACATAAACAGGTATGTCCACTACAGTAATATACGTGGTAGATTTACTGACGAGAAAGCCTAAAGAGCATTGACGGACTCAGTAGGGAAACCGTAAAAGTTAATGCTGTCGTATTTTACATCTTGACAGTGTGCCAAAGAGTCTCCCTGGTAATTATTTCGAGTAGCGCTTAGAAGGTTCTCTCCCCAAGAACCAAATGCTTGCGCGATGGGGTTCCTCAAGGACCGACGCATGTTTCGACGATATTATATTTCACTGTCACCAAAACAAAAGCCCGGGAATGGGAAGTTGTTGTGACGCGTGTCTCACTGCTTAGATAGTACGATCAGAAGATACTATCTACTGAATATAGCCGGGATTGGAAAGTTTTTTATTATTATTGTTATTTGCTCTTTTTCTTTATCTGACGGCAGTTCTTAGAAGTCAATATAAAGTTAGAAATTAGTTAACAGTTTTACAGTAATTTCTCACTCATTTAATAATAAAAAGACCTACAACCAAGTTAAATTATTATAAGGCAAAAGGAAGCCAATACCTGGCCCAAACATCGTAATCCTTGTTTTCAATAAAGATATACTAAAATCATCCCGAAAAAAACTGAAGAAAGCCGGCCAGTAAAGGATTGACATTCTGCCGTTTACAGCAGAAAATGTAGTATTTGTTTTTACTAAAATAAGAATTAAAATCTAAACCCAAGAGAAGTCACCAAATAAAGCAATTTTGGGCATTTGGAAGGTTAATATTTACATCAGCTCTCTTACTGATATTTTGTAGAAAACGCCAAATACTTTGAGCATAGTAGCAATGAAAAAAGAAATGTTGAATTGATTTGCACCTGAAGGAGACAAAAGTTGTATACGTTTGAAGTAGCCGATACTGGAAGCAACAAAGGTTTCACATCCATGGTACACGTATAAGACAATATAAATACCATTCCTCGTTTGAAATTAATTTAATTTCGCACCAACTTAGATGGGATTTTTTGGGTGTTTCCAAGTTTCTATCGATCTTTTGTATAAAAATTTGCTGCTATAAGATGAATACTCTTTAACAACACTTTTTAATCAAAATTAACGGGTCGGCATCCACATTCATGTATATATGTTCTGAATTACTTTTGGCGACAAATTTACAATGCCATAATATTCTAAAGAGTGTGCAGGAACCTGAAATCTATTAACAAATTCATGGAGCGTAAATAATTCACCATTATGAGACAGGAGGTCATTAACAAAATTAACTCCTTTATCAATCCAATGGTTGTAGCAAACTGGCTCATTCCCAATCCTAATTAATCTGTTGTTCCATATAGGAAGACTTAAGCCAATCCCTGCGTCACTTAATGAGTCAAGCACATGCACATTGTTAACCCAAATATTTGTTTCCAGATGCAGGGGTTCGTAACTTTAGAGCTAGCAACTTTTATTCGATATGTAATAAACATCTAGCGAAACCTTCGCTACTACCCCCCCCCCTTCCCCTCCCACCTCCGAAAAAACAGCGTAGCACCTTCGTTTTAAGTCTGAAGGGGTAACTAACAAAATCGACCATTTTAATACCACCTTCTGTATAATCATGGATTATCTGATTATGAAATACATGATCAGATTTATTACGCCACACAAATTAAAAAAGGAGTTAATCTTTGTCATCAAGACGTCCCCTTGTAATGGTAGTGTATGAAGGTAATACTTAAATAAGGGTAGAATTAGCGACTTGACAACTGTAATACGACCTAGTACAGTTAAAATGTGCTTTAACGAAATTTTTATTAAGCAAATTTCATACTTTTTATTCATTTTTGCTTAAGCGTTTTCGTAATTCTTACTCATCATCATCATACTAAACATATCTGCGTTAAAAGTAAAGCCTATTAGTTTAAAATCATCACCGCAGTTCCAACAAACTCTATTCTCACTTTTAATTTTTATGGAAGATCCTCGCAAAGATACGATACCTACTAAGAAAGACTTTTCTACTTTCATGTTTAGCCAGACAAAGTACCCCGAAATAGGTAATGTGATGGAGAAGATTACGAAATGATGCTTCCTCTGCTTTAGTAAAGGTTGTGTCGCCGGCGTATTGAACCAGTTTAGTCTCAAGTCCACCAATTCCAATGCCACAAATGGAGGTAACGTTACAAATGATTACATGTAACAACCCCGCCCATAGCAACCGATTCACACAGAGATTACAGTACCTATACGGTAAATCTTAAAACTTTGTAATACAGTTAAAACTGGATTGTGTTGATAAATCAGATAATTAAGTAGCATGTGCTATTCGGTTTACAGTAAGAACTGAGGATATGTGTAGTTCCAACAAATGCGTCAAACTGGATTTGTTGGGATTACACATATCCTCAGTCCTTTCTGTAATCCTAATAGCAGATGCTACCGACTCATTGCACAATCCAGTTTTAATTTGGTACAAAACTTTAAGAATTACAGTAGCCACTGTGTTTTCTGTGTGCATCGGGTTCACATAGGACAAACAAACATGGTGATGATGGATCACATTGTCTGCATCCTCCTTCAACAGGGGAACTTTGCGTGAGATACCATTCACAAGAACTGACAAGAAGGCTTGTTTGTCAAAAAGTGTCAAACCAATTACGAAAAGATGAACCAGAATTAAAAATAGATAATATTTGTCTACTAAAAACTGGAAAAATACTGGCAAAAGCTTTTTCGAAATCGATTGCAAACAGAATGCCGGTTTTATCGTCCCCTCCCCCCACACTGGAAACTAAACATAATGTCGTGTATGTTACGTTTGCCATCGCCAATGAAGTGACCTTTAAGGAAAACACTCTGAATTGCAGAAGTTAAAGAAGTGGATTTGTATTCAATTTGCTATACAAGAAGAAGCTATCTTGTAGGTTACACTGAGAAGAGAAATTGGTCTTCCATTGCTTAGGTATTCCTCGAAATGAGAGTGATCACGACAAAGAGTTATCATAACCATAATTTAAGGAACGCCCCAGAAAGTGACCTGTGTCTTTTCAAAAATACCTATGGACTAGGGCCCTTTTCGATCCTAATCACATCAAAACCAATGAGTATGCTCAGCACTTCTGGTTCAAATATGCATTTACTTTGACTTAGGGAACACTGCAGGTAGTAAAAGCAGATGTTGTCTTTACCTTGGAACATTATTCCGAGGTTGTCTCTCTTCTTTTTTGGGGACTCATCAAAGATTTACTTCTTTTCTTGGTACAGTATCTTAAAATTTCTGAAGCATATTCTCTGTTGACCCTTCGTTTTTTACAACCTTAATACAAGCTGGAAACGACCAGGGCACTGTGGCGTATTTAACATCGGTTTTCAGTCGGATCTCTGCAAGCTGACCTCTACGCCATTCCTAGCTTCGCGAGCTGATGGTGTTACATCGTCTGATATGAAGATCTTCGATTTTGAGGGAGCTGCGCGTAAACCTTTCTCCTGTCACCATATCGAAAAACTGACACGGATGGGACCGTGGCCTTCTGGTACTGGTGGGACCGAGACCAACCGAAGACCGATGAGCTCTTTCAATCCCATGAGTACAGTTTAATCAATAACTCGCATGGTAAAAAAAAACAGATTTTGTCGTCTGGACCGATTTTTCAAGTCCTCCATTTTTCGTTTTAATAACTCCTCCATTTTCGACACAGAGTATCTCAGCCATCCCCAGATGGCTTCGATCTCTTCATTCTCTGATTCGATTTGACGATTTCTTTAACTCGGCCTACTTCCGTTTCCGTAAAGTCTACATATTCGGCCATGTCCGTAACAGCTCCTCTAAGAGTTTTAATTTCATTTTCAATTGCCTATTGCTGTGTTGGCAGAGACTGCAACCTACCAAGCTATTCCATGATGACATCAAGTTTCTATTCCATTGTTACTTTACCACGTGTATGTTCCTCACAGTTGCTAGTGTTGGTATGGGTCTCGCTATAAAACTGTCGGTTTCTGAGATTTTAGTTCTTAGTTTTCTTCATATAATTCCTTTTATTGTCAAATTCAGAGAATTTTAGTTACCATATTGTGATCAATGCTCCCCTCGGAATGCTGCGGCAGTCCAGTACAATTATTTCAAAGATCAATGATGTTGAAAATACAGCTATTTTGGGAGTGCGGTAAGAGACACAGGTTCACCCACACAGACGCCATTTTTTTTCTGGAATGGAAAGTTGTTGTGACGCGTGTCTTGTTGCTCAGATAGTATGATCGGACGACTGCTATTTATATAGCCGGGAATATAAAGTTGTTGGTACGTGTTTCTTGCGGCTGAGATGACAATGCTATGCATATAGCAGCATACGTAAACGTAGACTATTGGAACACACTTAAACACTGAAGCATCATCCTTAGTATATAGTGAACTTATGTGTTTTGTTAATTGGTATGAACAGCGGTATAGGTTTGAGATGTAGTTAACTGCCATATAGTTTCGTCATGCTCATTTGTTTCGTTTTCGATGGTATCTATAGGGTGGACATGACGCAATTTAAACATCATGTCTTCAGAAACGTTAATGGAATAATATGTCTAATATTTATATGTTGTTTAATAACTTTTATGAAATATGACAGTGTAAATCCCATTGGTTGTTCATAAATATATATTGGACTACTGAGAAACAAAACGGTTTGCAAAAATCATTGGGAGATCAAGCGGGATTGCCTGCTCGGCTTAATACTGAGGTACTGTACAACAGTATGTGTATGAGTATGAATATGAGTATGAGTATACACTAAACACTTGTACCTTTAATATATGTCCACATACCCGAGTACGAGCACACATCTAAGGGGGCGGGGGGGTGGGGGTGGCGGGGGTGGCGAGTATACGATTAAAGGAAATATCCCGGACTATAAACACAAGAACGAGTCACTACAAGTCTATAGTAGAGTAACTTTACTTTTCACAACATTAAGCCATGGAGGAGGGGGGGGGGGGTAAAGCACAGGGGGAATTTACAGTTACTGGGTGTCTTCTTCGCAGGTGGCTAACGAATCCCAATGTAAACGTTGACAATTCTAGGGATGTGGTATTTTCATGAAACGTTTACCGTATAGCTATTCATTACTTTGTCACACGTATTACATCCGAAGAGAGTAAAGTAGTATCTCTCATATAGTTAGGTAACAGAACTCCGGTGGTTAATATCCTTGTCCTTGACTTTGACATATAATAGGGTGAATCTTTTGTAGAAGGCTCTAATGTTAAGATCATAATCATTGGCTATCCTATATAGTCAGAGTCAAATGAACTTTATCTGGAACCCTTATGTTGACTTTGAAATGTAATCAAAGTCAGAGGAACCTTATCTGATACTCTTGTGTTGAGATCATCATACTCGATTTTGACATATCATCAGATTCAACGGAACAGCCAAATGGTACTTTCATATTGTTAGTGAGGTGCATGTATTGTTTTCATACGATTAAATGTATTGCACAGTTACAGTTGTTCCGAACATCCGTCTTTCTGTTTGCTTATTATAAATAACTTTTCGTTCCTTTAAAAATCATCTCTTTATCAAATGTTTACAATGCATAAAGACAATTAGGTATAAGTGCTTTCATAGTCATATAATGGTATCCATATACTGGAAACAAAAAGACTTACTATAGCTGTTGAATTTCTTTTTCGATATTGTTAATGTGTTACATATAGTACGTTGCGAACATGACATCAGTGTCAACTTTGAATGAAAATGCTAGAATTATACGATTTCCATATCAGTTTTTCTACTCGTAAAAGCGTTTTTCGGTGCATTTTTTTTTATGTCTGAGTGATAAACCCAATGTGATTCCGTATATAAGGCTTAAATGTTTATTCAATGGGAATATCTATTACATAAAATTTCAACGACCCATTAAGAAGTACTTAAAATTATGCAACGCGTCAACAATCGACAACAAAATCCAGAAAATATGCTAGGTATGCAACCAGCTCGGTGACGGACGTGTGCCTCACCACTTCTTGAATCTATAATTAGGCTACATGTACCTTAGGCTACGTTGCACTTCTCTGGTGCTATGTCATGTTACTGCCCTCTTGATGTAATGTCCTTTCCAGGTATTGCAGTTCAACTTCAAAAAGGCGAGGGGAAAGATGTCCAGCGATTTGCCTGGCGGGCGTTACAAATAGTCAAATGGTGTCAAAGCGTTAAACGTGTCAATTGAACATTCGTGATTTAAAAAGACTGATCGAAGAGCCGAGGGCAGGATTTATAGGCATCATGAATCTGCAAGGCAAGAGTCAAGTTTGCTATCAATGATAAATTGCGTTTTGAATAAATCGCGATTTGCATAAATCGAGATTGTAAAATGACAACTCCTCCCTGTACATTTCCTCCCTGCTCGCTACCCTCTCTTCTAAAATCGCCACATTTACTCTCACAAACATAAACAAACGTTTTCTTTTTTAGGATTGAACCATAAACACAAACCTATGTTTCTTTTTGATGAACATATTGGTCTGCTGTTGTCTGCTGTTGTCTGCGTTGTGGAGTCTGGGAGGATACGCATCCATTTAAACTGAAACCTTCTTTGCCCAAGCAATAGGATCAATCATACGAGTTGAAAGAGTGAACATTCAAATGTGTCACATTACCAAGTAAAAAATGGTTTTCGCGGAATCAAAGCATCCAATTAATTCCTGTTCAGTACTTGTAAAAGTTCTAAGTGAAGCTTTGGGCAAACATTGCAACCTCAAACACATGCTATAAGACAGCAGAAATCTTGAAGGAAGTGCTCCTCAATTCACAACAAAATGGCATTTACCAAGTACTCTGCATCGTGAAAGCGTTAGAATACAACATCGTCTCTACTGGGCAGTGTTGAACAATGTTTGTTGCAGTGTTTAAAGAAAAACAGACAACTGTTGAAACGCTCACAAAAGCCAAGCTTCAGGTTTAGCGCAGATTTGAAAGAAGCTGATCTCGTCTTAGTGTGTATAGCCGATGTAACATCTACGAACAACACAATTGCTACCAAACTGATCTATTCAGAAATATCGTGTTGATGTGTGACAGTCTTACAAAACCGCATTTTGTGTGCATCTTTGTAAATCTTTTTTTTTTTTTTTTTGTTGAATCGATTTTCACCTTTACAGGACGTTTCAAGTCTTCAATACTAAGCTAACTTAGAACAACGTAATGGCTGATATTGCGTAATAGTGTCAGAAATTCGAAGAACTAATAAAATACATTTGTTATATTGCCAGGATTATGAAGAAAACCATAAATATCCTAAATGAGAATTCTAATAACTTTAGTTCTTGTCGATTGTTAGTCTTCTTTTTCAAATTGATCTTTGTGTTGCGTCAGGCGATTACGTAATCGTTTTTTTTTAATTAGCATTGAAACACTACAAACAATTTGATAGGCGTTTCTTTTAAGTGCACTGTAAATATTATTTTTTACCCTTTCTGTAAGGTCGTTGCTTTAAATCTGTACATATATTCCCATAAATATGATCTGATATATCCATTAGGTAAATAAGTGATATGTGGAACACTTATTACTTAATTACACTGCTATTAGTCTAAGATTTCTATAACACTTTCAATTTATGATAGGTAACCAGGTGACCGATAGGTGACCGACAGGTGACCGATAGGTGACCGATAGGTGTTTAAGCAGCTGGTGTTAATCATTTAATGTGACTTTAATATAAATTCTAATACACAGACTGTTAGATGCAACACAAAAGTAAATGGGAAAACATAATACTTTTACAACCTTTAATGCCATGTTTATAAAGTGTTAGTTTCTCAAGGACGAAATGTATTGAATGTTTTCCAAGGGTGTTATTAATACGACTTGAAAAGATGTTTTGATTGAGTTGTAAGGATATATAAAACAATGGATTATCCTCAACATTAAGGCCTACACCGAGGAGACGACGTTATCATAAATTTGGCTACCAAGCAGCATTCCAGAGTTTGGGCATATGTTATATGTGAATATCTTGAAAACCGGAATACTTATAGAAACATCACAAACACTCCATTGTCTTTCATGAATTATATAACACATATCAAGACTAAATGTCCGCCTATAATCATCCTTCAAAAGACGACTTTATTTTTCAATAAACGCATATAAATATTTGCGGATGAGTATAGACTGTTGAATATTGGTTTATATTTTGTATATTGTTTATGTTTATGTAACATATATATGCCCTCTTCTTGGTAACAATGTCGTACTCAAAGGAGGTATTACAGCAATATTTAAAGGTTGCATTTACACTCATACTGAAAATTCAGTAGTCAACAAGAAAAAAAAGGTATACTTTAATGTGTTATGTAGTTGAATATTCATTTCAAATAAAGCGACTGGGTGAATGATTTAATTCAAAGCGCCAAAGCATACATACTTTACAGCATGCAGCAGCATCCTATCTGTGTCAGTATATATCTATATATATTGCTTTGCCGTCAGTAATCCTTGTGTTTGCATCTGTAACGGATGCGAACATATTTTAATATTTCATCACGTTTGACAACGGTATCGGCTTTAGATGACACTGTGTCAACTTTCAGAGCAGTCAACCAAACAAGTTGGAGCTAACTGACATTTTAATGACAGCTATCCCACCTTGGCCACTTCATGTTAAGCTTATTCCAAACATCAACTCACACTTTGGCCTCAGAGCAGAATGTCGAGTGATTGCTGGAGTTATCGACTTTTGTCTGTAGTTTGGTGATTAGCGTATTATATACAGTGGCAAATCCAAACAGTGCATACACGTTTAGTTTGCATTTATCACTCGAGGTGTTTTTAGTTTCTAGAGACTCTAAGAATATTCAGACTGATGTGAAATAAGAAACAGAGAAAACATCGTTAATTTTCTTAAGGCCCCACAGATGCTGCGATAAAAATACTTAGAGCGCAACTAGTAAAACGTACGAAAGATAACAACGAAGTTGCATTTTTGTTCGCTTAACCTCCCACCACATCGAGTCATGCGAGCCGAGTACATAACGCTCTTTATTTTTCCCAGTTATCTATTTTCAGCGTTTTGTTATTTCGTTTTGTTATTGTTTTGAGACAAAGTTTCCGTCGTAATTATGTATATAACGTCTGTAAAAGCACAAGTTACATTAAGACAAATGGCTCTAAATAGGACTTTAAAACTTGTGAAATGTTAAAGGCAATGAACGTTGGAATGTAAATCGTATTTAAAGGACACAATTTATTAATGACAACATTTGTAAATTGTTAGCATTCATTTCCGCGCAATTCTTCAGTTCATCTCATGAATCATTGTTTCACTTAGAATTCTAAATAACTGTAGTAAATATCCATATTTATTTAGCTCATGTCATCTATCATTTTTTATTCTTGTTCAATTACAAAGGCATTAAATATTGCTTGAAAGCGATTAATGAACTTTTGTGTAGACATTGTTCATTGAAGCATTGATCTGGCTACTTAAACTATTATTCATTGTGTGATCATGAATTACTAATCGCTAACAATAAATGTTCCAAGTTTAGATGTTGTCATAGTCGAGTGCACTAGGAAAGTACAAAGATAACGAGGGGAATAGAAAACAAAACACAGCAATTAGTAACCGGCAGTAAAACTGTCATTTAATTATTTGTAACCGGTTAATGTTTTCAAACTGTACACATGATACAAAGTGTTCTTACGACGTTTAGTCATTATTACAGAAGAACGTGTTATTCTTCTCTGCAAATTACACTTCACTACTTCTACTAATTGCGTTAAATAGTTAAACAAGTAAGCCATCTATTTGTACAGCTAACTATATGAAATATGATTTCATTTGAACTACACTCGATTCTTTCCATTCGTATATTTTGAAAAGAAGAACAAAAAAAAATGTTTTGAAGACACAAATAAACCCGGTCTCTTTATTGTTTTATATTATGACCTATTTGTTTCTCATCATCGTAATTAAATGCATTTCCAAAAGAAATAAAGATTAAAGAAAAAGTAGTTTGTGCATTTTTTATCAAATCGAAAACTTAATATGGTTAAAACAATGCAGACGGCTGCTGTATATCGGTTGACGAATATCGGATCAATTACTGATATATATATGGGTTTTGTTCCAATTTGGAAATATGGCGAAATATCATATTTCAACCATGTGCAATACGTAATTTTATACGTGGCATCAATAGCGAACCATGGTCAGAAAAGAAACAGCTCTACAGATTCATCTCAAATAAGCTTAATAAAATATTTGATAAATATCACTTGTGTGAGAAAAAAAAGAAAGAAAGTAAGAAGAAAATGTTTGCTACAAATTAATAACAATAGCGAAAGAAAATACAAAAAAAACAAGAAGAAAGTTTATACTAAATAGAAATAAATAATACTAAGTATAGAAACGCCAATGGTATTGCAATTTACATAACGAAAATACATTTCCTTCACACACAACAGTATCTTGGTTTACCTCCTCATCATGCACAGAATGGGGATATGAACACAGGGACATATACATGTCATAATGGTATGTCATAAAATCGTAAAACAGAATACATTTTCGTGATTTTACGCCAAGCTGTGTTTTGCCAGTCGTTACATGAGAACATTTATCAAACATGTAGACATAGCGATCTCTCTATCACCAAAGGAACGGAGGATCATATGTTCATAGTGCTGCTGACACAAGATGAACCATGGTTTTCTTCTCGTTGGTTCACACCTATCAATCTTTCGACACGTCAGAATCTAGCAATTAACAACGTAAATGATCTTGGCGTGCATTATAACTCAACACACATGTATATAGTGGCATATGTGTTAATTTCCAATATATAAAGGTATTTGGAAGATCGGTGAAAAAAACATACACATCGAAAATAAATAAATAACTAAATAAGAGGTAGAGAGATAAAATAGACGTTTCATTTCCATTAATGTAAAGAACTTTATTCGTGTGGTGAAATGACTGGGGATATAAGACTGGGGTAAGACTTAATGCGATCCATGCTTCGAGAATCATACAAGGTAAACCAATGTAATGTAACAATAGCAAATTAAAATGTTGAAAAATATCACGTAACACACTGCATTAATTACGGTTAATGCCTTCATATTGTAAAACAATGGTTTATCTGAATTGTAATGAGGTTTTTTACTCGTCAAGATGTGTCTTTTGTCTCCACCAGTTTTTAAAAGCTATAGAAAGGTAAGTTGGATATGATGTCGTTGCGAGAGACCTCGTATACGTCCCCTCACTTTACCTGGTATATATTGCAATTACGTAGTATATTATACAAAAACATATTAGATACAGGAGGCCGCTAAAGTAACTTACATTGACAACATTAAAATATATTGTCAAAGTCAAAACATAATATATATGACTGAAAAAAAAACACAACGCACACAAATAGGATATGAGAAATAAATCAAACGAGAAACATCAACATTATGAAGAACGTAAATTCTGAACACCTGTCATAAAGTTGAAAAGCTTAGCATTCAAACATAGAGAACTATAACTGTTCAATCGCTCACGAAAAGGGCCACCTATACAACAAGCAACGGGCAAAGATTCATGATCTTTCTTATCCTTCTGTTGAACATCGGTGTAAGATTGAAGAACTCTATAAGGCACTCGATGGAAAGAAACACAAAAGAAACTAACCCGTACATAATAAATCGCCCTCTCGATGTATGCAGTCTACGAGTGGTACTATACTTAATATCGGACAAATCCTGCTTTTTTTGTTCACATTTTTGTTTAATACAAGAATTTACCTATACCACGCATGAACGCATTTCTATATCTTTGTTCAAGATGTCATACTGCCTGACCTTTCTACACGAGTATAATGCTTTCTCTATTTTGTTACTGTTATATACATTAAAAACTGGATGAAGGATCACCTTTTGTTTTTAAACAAAAATCGGTGTTAACTTTATCGTCAAAGATGAAAGCTTTGATGTGAGCATCCGGATAAGTAATAATAGCGTGTTAATAGCAAAAACAGTGTTGTTTCCGTCACAGATGGATGAATAATTTTCAACTATTTGCTTACACTTAAGTTAATAAACTATCTGATATATGATTCTTATACTGGCATTTGTATATATTCATCTTCTCTAGGCAGATCTCGTAACATTTGTCTGGCCTCAATGAACTCATGTAGTAACATATGATCCAGCTATGAAATGGCAATAACAGAAGACCTTGAACTTCCTGCAAGTCGATATATCTAAATGCTTGGCTAATGATGAACAGAGATTCAAGCCTGCAGGAATTCAATTTTTCTGGATCATGCTGTGAAATGATGATGGTGACTGTATACCTTATAAATCATGGCCGTTTGCACGTAATATTTGAACGTCACTGTATGCAGTCGGACAGTTAATATGAGATGGATAGGATGCGCACAATAGACAAACCAAAATCTTGATAGTGATATTAATCAGTTTTCTTTATATCGGTTTGTCAAAGATATTGTTACTTTTTGATTGTCCGCCAAATATTAATTGAACTTCATGTTGACTGATATATGTTAAAAGTGTTCATCCTTTTTGATAATATTCTCTTAATTACAATAAAGTAAAGATGGCGAGTAGTCTTTATAAATGAAGATGTTAAACTTAGATCGAAAAGTAAATTTCTAGGAAATTTGAAACGCATCGGATACTAACATTGGATGGCGTTAAAATAAGTTATTCTCTAACCCATGTCCTAATATTTTACTATTGTTACAGAAACTAGCAGTATCCAGTAAACATATTTGTATTTTCATTATATAGCATGATATATTATGAATCATGGATTAAGAACAAATTGTCCAGTATCTCCCCTTATAATGCCAATGCTTGAACTTTACTTTTTAAGAGTATATCATCCACCACTTGTAATTCAGTCAATGCCATGATCTTCCTCACGTTATATTAATCATTAAAACGTTTTCTAATGCCCCGTAGAGACATCTTCCTGCAGTGAAGGACAAACTCACCACGCTGAATATGATAAAGGTAAATTCACAATAGTCACTGTTGATGTCTTTTGTAATGCCACAAGGCCCTCATAGTAATATGTACTGAGTTTTAATATGCTTCATTTATCACTGTGTGATACATGATATCGTGTTAAATGGTCTGCTGCATAGATTGATTTGTAAGAACTCGGTATTTGGAGATATTAAAAATATATCGATAATGCATTCCGATTCGTCCATATTCAATATTTACTTACCTAAAACCACGTAATTGATTTCTGTGACTATTTATCCCGTTGTATCTCATACATTGTCTCTCAAAACCATAATATTTTACAAACATGATAGGAGCATTCATGTGGCTATACGTTCCTTTTGAATATAACATGTAACTATATAGTGAACCTTATTTGGAAAAATAAAATTAAGAAACAACCTTTGTCGTACATATGTTACATTTCCGTTACTTTCTTTATTATAGACACAGATTTTCTTTCTTCAATGTTGATGTTCATGAAGACAGCCTTTTGGAACGAGAATTAGTTTCCATCCACATTGTTAGAGCAAAGCAGCAAAGAAATATGTCAAAAATGCCATATTAAGTAGAAGAAAGTTAATTACATAACATAGGATCGTATCAGGACTTTTAACCACTTGATTGTGTTCTTGTAACATATATATATCTTTACAAGAAAGAAACAGTATTTAACGTATATTACAATTATTTAGATTTATTGCCATAGAGAGGAAGAAGACAAGACCGAGTAAGGTAAAAATATAACTATAGATGATGACATTAATAACATGATCTGTTAGAGGATACAATGAGGTCTCTATCCTGTGACGTTGTCATCGTTTTGTGGAAATGTTACACTTTATTTTAACTCCCTTTTTTCCCTTCTTCAGAATTATGTAGATTAACAACACATTACGCTCTACCCGAAGGTGTCAAAATATGTTCGGAGATAAAGAGTGGGGACAGAGCAAGGCATTAAATTGTTTGGGAGTTACTGTTTTAGTATAGATTATGGGATTACAATTGTTTTAATGAGAGGACATCCGCTTTCCCATAGTCCAGGTTGCCTTTATGACAATGATGTTGTTCTTGCTCTACTTATGTATGCAGGGAAATATCTATGTCGGGTACATATGAAGTTTTCGTCTTGTCATTATCAGCATATGTCAGTCGCCACAAATCTATATTTAACACACGTACAATGTGCCAGAACATTTTGTCATTGATTCATCTAACACCTATTAAGTCAAACAGCATTGAGACGACAGGCAGAAGACATGGGTAACGTGTGTGTAACTATGAGAAGTTGTTAATCTATATGACTGCGGGTTGTACACTTAAAGTTCCTCATGGAAGTTACATTTGAATTATCCATCGAAGGAGACCCACACATCAGGTATACTTTACTGTCCTTGCATTTCCACTAGGAAAGACCCATCAGCGATGACGTAAGATGTGTAGCCTCTTTTTAGTTTAGCAGTTGAATATATATATTGTACCTGACTGGTGTGTTGGCAGGAGGTTAGCTATCTTCATAAGACACACGTAAGAACAAATACGTATCAACAGTTATTTCCAGCGTCAAATCAATCAGACCAAATATGTCCATTTCGTATTGAACGATTTATGTCCAGAGCATGTTGTGACCAAATGATAATCTACAAACACGGCCAAGAGTATCCCCTAGAAAACCAAGGAAGCAAGGTCACGTGGTCATTTTTTTCACGTCAAATCGTCTCCGATATTCCTTTAAGGAGGTGGCTGCTTTAAATCTGTGCCTGAGAATAGCTGCTTGTCCATGTTGTCATTGAAGTTGGGTGTGTACCCGTTAAGGAAGTAGCACGTACCAGGTATTTCACTGGGAAAACCTTCCGGGAGTGTATCACGTGATCTCGGTGTAAACTGAAACCTGTTTGACGGCATCAACAGTCTTTAGTGGGGTGAAAAAGGTAAAATATGAAATAAGTTCATAACAAGGTCAAAACAAAGGTAAAAATATGGGTTAAGTTCATAACAAGATAAAAACAAAAGTATCGTTCAGAAAACTGACCCCTCTATATAACCAAAACTTTTATAAATCCCTTTATATAAATACTTGCTTGGCAGCTATACATAATGATAGATGTTCGACAATTCTTTTAGCTTTTTGATGTCATTGGAGATAACTCGACCGTAGCTTACAGAACGTACCACCTGCTTATAAGATTCGGTTGCCGCTATCCGACACAAGAGATTGATCTGCTGACACGATGAACAGATGGTAGAATACAGATTACATCAGAAGAAGAAATCAAGTTTCATAGTTTGAGTTTCAAGGAAGGTTAAAAGTTGGATTTGGTTGGATCTTACTGCCGTCTATTTTATTGCAAAACTAAATGCCAAGGCTGTACCAAGTTATCGTCTAAAGGGAAGTTTACGTAGCAGTTACTTGTGTCATTCAGCGATATTAACATATTCATTAGGACATGTTAACTGCCGTAGTAATAAGATGTAACTCATGTTGTGTGAACACATTTAAAGTAGTTTTATACAATGAATAACTGCCTCAGAGATAAGGAAGCTGCGTTTTGAACAATTTGCGCCGCAGGTATACCAACAGAACAGGCATCAGTTACCTGTCAGCGAAGTGTTATATACGCAACAGGAATTCCCTGTAAATGAACCTTGCATGATTTATTGTAGAGCCAAGTGTGTAACATATATAAGCAGGTCTTAAAACTAGCAAATAAATTGTAGGGTAAGCATAAATGACAAAGTGATTGCATAGATGCGGCCCAATGTGAAACAATGCAATAGAACATGTTCGGAGACGTATATAGATAACTTTATTCATAATCATTCAAATTTTACATTGCTAGAGACTAACAGCCATACGAATGCACTATTAAAGTAGGTGAACGAAACTCGTCTGTAGCATAAAATCATTAAAAGCAAATGAAATTGGTATTTTTTTTTAATCTAACCAATAGACACTCATGCGTGATACTGCGAAACACTACACGCACATAACCATACAGCTTACTCTCAGATGTGCGCGTTTTAATGTTCCAAACATACACAACGAACGTTGCTGCGACGGAAGGCATGGACGATTGAAACATGTTTCTTTCAGTGTAATCTTTTGACATGTATAGTCAAAACAAGTCTATATCAACTTCACACAGTTCCCTATAATACAACAGTTTATTGATCGAAACAGCTAAATTTAGCTGATTTACATAACATATCATTATGCAAACATGAAAAATAGTTTTGCAAACTTTACCCATGAACAATCATTCAACGACAAGACAGCTTTCTCTTACGTTTGTATAAGATTCAATCACTTACTCATAAGTTGTTGGACTGACGTTAACCATCTTGACTTCGCTGTGAGATTCAAATTTATTCGCCAGAGTGACGTTGTTCCCGAACAGACAGTATCTTGGCATTTTGATGCCAACAATACCTGCCAGGACTGTACCAGTGTGAAGTCCAATTCTCATCTGTTTTCAGAATAAAATAGACAATACAATATGTATGCGTTTACAGACTTCAGCTGTGACGTCATCAGTCCTCTTTATCTCAAGGCATGTATAAGGCAAAAATGCTAACAATAGCATAATGCTCGTTAGACTACGTCATATGAAAGAAACATGCACTCTAAAATATAATCCTGATATAAACTTTAAATTAAAGTTACAGTCATCATCCATTACTACAGTACATCCACCAACTTAAACCATATTTAACAATACTTTGAGTATTATACATATGCCATGTTATAGTAACGTACACTAGATAATGCAACGGAAACATGAAATACACGATGCTAACTTGCATTGTCATATCAACAGCATATGCCTACGATAACACGCACTATAACCTGTAATAACATGCCATAAACCATACAATACAATAATAGTATAAAATGCTGCTGTACAGAAGACTTAAACGATAGCACAATAACATACACTGCACAGTACTACAGTAACATATAAAATGCCCGTGTACAGTAACGTGCACTACACACTGATATGTTATGAACCTACACAATACAATACACTCAGTCTATACAATACACTCGTGACATGCATGACGCAATATTGTACAATACTGCAGCAAGCATAATACATATCATAACCGGATTTGCATTAGCAAAATGAACAAGAAGATTTAGCAATCTTCAGGCGTTGTATAACCCATGGTGCATCTTAGTTATTGCTTAAAGTAAATTATGATATGGCAGAATCGAGATAAGGTTGCAAAATAATATTATTCATGACAGGAAGTCGACTTTATAGGGTAGGTTAAAATGTAATAAAGGTATTGTAAATTACCAATTTGGCCATTGCATGTTGTTCCTTTCATGTTGATATATTTTACGAGGATGTCATTAAATAGTACCAAGCCAACTGATATATTGTTCTAAGATAAAACCTATTTCTGTCACGTATCTTATTCACTGGTCTTTACCAACCTTCACATGACTGCATGAACTTCATTGTAACCTCTCTATCCACTATTTATTAGTTTGTATTTACTGGAAATAGAATTTTGTAGAATTGGCCTTATTTTCATTGAATGACAAAATTCAGATACGTAGTATTGTCTGAATCAACGATTAATGATTATTTCATTCCAACCCAATAGTATCAAAATAGGTTTCTTTCTTCGATCTAAATCGATTAGAAATCACAATTTCTAATATTATCCGTGTATCGACAACAGGAACTTGACAATTAGGTTAACGGCGCCTGTAGGACAGCTTCAATCAAAGAGGATGTTATGATTCCTTTTGAAATACAAAGAGATATTTCATATGTTTACGGTATCGTATAAAGACGATTGTTTTGAAGCAACAGTTTACAGGAAAGAAAGAAATGTTTACTTAGAAAATAAGTAAAGATGATGATACCTTTATTGGATTCCCCTCTTGCGTCACAACCGTCTTTGCCGATGACATCATAAGTATGGCCATTTTAGCAATAGCCTCAGCACACTTTACGGCGACCGCATCCCGATAGAGTCCAGCTGCCACACAATATGCGTCCCCTATGGTTTCGACCTGAAAAGAAAAAAAA
>KN890159.1:40978-53094 GCA_000934455.1 Apostichopus parvimensis
TATGGACGTCTACTATCGAACAAAATCGGGGGGAAAAATATCAAGGTCTGCTCAAAAGCGACTTAAACATAGAAAACTCTGTTTATCTATTTTACTGCGGAGAAACAAAATCCTCTCATTTTGTGACTTCAAAACAAAGTTGTGAGGGATCAGCTTATGTAGTTGCACTATGTCACTTTTGTTAATTTTCGTAAAATACAAATGTTTTTACAAGGGTAATAATAATGGTCATACCGTAAGTGAGCAAAACGGAATAGATAAGAATTTCAACAACTGATCATGTTTCATGAAACTTCAGCCTTTATATCAATGAAAGTAATATCGTTATGACTTAATTCATTTTCCATATTTTGCCTTAGAATACAGATATTTCTGTCAAGTGATCAGACCCTGGAAAACCCGTTATCTCTCTTTCTTCGTCATATCTATATGAAGATATCTGAAATTGAAAGGAGACGATGATGACGGAAACCGTAGCCTTATATCAATGTGTTCATACTCGAGATTAGACACAGGGAATGGTAATAACGTTTGCTTCAACATCCCAACACCTCCACACATCAAAGCCATCCCCGCAATCCAATCAATCTTCTCCCAACTTCTCTCTGTGTTTTCTGCTTAAGGTTATGAAAGTACGTAAACTCGATAAGCCATCTTAATTTATTTAAGCGAAATGAGCTGGCAAGGCGTTTCGAGTTCAGTACGTTTATTTAGTCTGATTGGCCTTGATAACCAAAAAGATTTAATCCCCTTTTCTTTTCTATTTCTTGTGTAGAAGGACAAGTTGGTGGGTTTTTTTTCTGTAGGGAAGGTGAGAAGTAGATGAGGAATGAAAAGAGCAGATATGTAGGCCTTAATGATATCTAAACTTACTTAGAAACTTCGATGTTCTCTGAAAATCCGCTATACTATCAGGGAAAGAAGTCAGTTCTCGACTTTAACTGTTAAAGTAGTGTTCCCTACCATCAAAAGTTGATGACTATCGAAATATCCAAATCGATTCTCATATACTACATTCCTCTATATGGTTTTGTTTAAAGAACTATGAAGCAATACCTTTGGGCTATACGGCGCTTTGTTACAAGAGGAAACAATATGTAATAAACATTACTTTTCACTCATTTACGTATGGCTTTACAATAAGTGTTAACTACCATGTGAACACAAGAAATATCCCATCCAATCGTGATACTAACAATACCCTAATATTTTATTCATTTCACTTAAATAGAGAAAGCAACATTTTTACTTATGGTATCATATTGCATGTTGGCACAGCTGAAGAATAATTTACCTTTCCACTTTACAACGAGAAACTGTGTGATTTCTCTGACATCCAGAGTTCAAACGAGTAGTCAAATCTCATAGATATAGAGTAACTGAAAAGTAATAACTATTATTTACCGATGCAGGTACTTAAAAATGATAACCATGGAAAGTTTAAACAATAAAATGTTGACAAAAAATAGAATTTATTTTTAAAATGTTCACCAATGCGTTCCGGTTTCCGGTTAAATATTTAATTCCCTATGTAATAGTATGTATATAATGACACCGCATAGCACACAACATTATCTACAAGGCGGTTGCAGACATCCACCTCGAAACTGCAGAGGAACTTTTTTATTTTTTATGAAGAATGGATCCTTAGAATTGCAATGATATGATAGAAGGGAATAAATATGATCCCGACATTGTGTATCATAATTCATAGCTCCTCCGAGTGATAATAAGTAACTTCGTTTGGAAGGAACCGATGAACATGCGTTTACTTACCGGGTAGACATTTTCGTTCTTTGCTAAGTTTCCAATCCCTGTAGTTGACAACATGAATGTCTTGTTTATATTTGCGAGCATATTTTCAAACGTCACTCTTTTCATCGGCGGGGTGAGGACTTTAAAATAAGAGTTAAAGTTGAGTCCATCGGAGGCAGCTTGCGTTTGAATCATCCTCATAACAGTGTCTCCTATCTGTTGTATAACCAATCCGCGATTAAACAAAACGTGGAAGGGATACGCAGCACAAAAAGTTTGAACTGGTAACTTGGTGTCTTTGACATTCGAAGAAACATTGATTTGTGTAAAGGGTGCATTTTCTGAGACTGGTGTTTGAACACTCGTCAATAAGGGTTTGACACTGTACACACTATGACAACATTCTTCTGAGTTCTGTTGGCGTAAAAGTTTGACTTCCACGAAAGTATTAAAAAGTAAAATTGAGGCCATCCGTATTTGACCAACCATGCTGAAGGCAAGGCTTATACTGTTCGAATAATAATGAAGATAGGTCATGTTTTTGCTCCCTTCCTTTGAGCATCTGAAAGAAGGACTCTGTGAAAAAAAGGAATATTAAAAAAAACATGAAAATTGATCAGGAAATGGAAGAATTCATGAGGAATGTGAAATATTCTTAAGGGCCTAACGCTTAGAAAAAAAAGACACAGAAGCATTTTGTTCCACTATGAGAGGTACCAATCGCCGGTGACCGTATCTGGATGAATTTTGCAAAAAGTAACATCCAATGAATGCTTAATTTGAATTTTTTATTTAAGCTGAGGGTAGGTTTTTCACTCTCAGTGGATTCACCAGAAAGGCTTTCCCTTTGGTGGTTTGTCATTGTGGAGGGGGAAGCAAGCATGCACAAAAATGAGGATGAAAATCGAGGGAGTTTCTTCACTGACACAGTAATAGAATGGATGAATACATGACGTGAACACTTGAAGAGAAAGGGTGTCATATTGTGAACTCTTGTAGGCGAATTACCTCCCAATATCTGTAAAATCCCCTTCGTGCAGCGACATCTATCATTTCATAACCTGGCCCTTGATGAAAAATAACTTCTTCTTTTTTTCTTGAAATAGGGGATAGTCAAGGTAAGTGATTAATGTTTTGCATATAGTATCCTCCTATTCCTACCATCGAGTACCCCCCGGATTGTCCACATGAACCAAAGGAAAGAATGATTTTGATGTGAGATTTATGGCCTCGAAAATTCGAGCAACCGTTTCTGAACACGTTTGTAACTGAGTTAAATATGATTGATAAACATCATTCCTTGCCAATGATTGGCGACTGTGTGCAGGAGCACGTTTGATGTCATTACTAAATGATAGCTTTGTCAACATGCAAATTGCGTTACCTTTCGTATTTTGTTGTTAGATATCACCTGTAAAATATAACACCACACGTATATCATGTCTTTTTGATTCTGGGAGAATTTTAATTTATCATTTGTTTCCTTGTTTCCCGTGAAGTGCCTCTAGTCATTGTATTTCGAAGATTTGACATAACCGCATTGATATCATATATTCTACATGCCATACATTATTCTGAAAGTAAAATCTTTCATAAGAAGGGGACAATTGGATTTGCACAGAATTTATGTTTTACCCCGCAAAATAGACCTCCAGTAGAATTAAGAATTTAATTTATGTTTATAGATTTTTTTTCATAATCCCTCAACCTTGATCCAATGTATCATCCATGACATGCAACTAACTACATACATAACCTTTAGGTAATAACAAGATCAAAATGATGACATCCATATTTCTGTACATTGTCAGTTAGGTACATTCGGCATCAAAACGCTCACAACTCTCTTTAGTTGTCCATTTTTTAGGACGTCATGATTGCAAAATATTCTAAACATGTCCAACATTTTTAAATATAAGTTTGTATCAATATGATAATTATAAATATCTTACCATCTTATCTAATGATACTGGTTTATTAACCCCATCGATGTTACAAAAGAAATCGACCAAAGTTCCACCAAGAGCACCGAGAATGCCACCATAAAACTCGAAACACAAACAAAAGAACTCTTCTCCGAAACGATCCATAAATACCCGATATTCAAGACCTGTCAAATTAAGAGCAGATAGAACAAACAAGTTTCCAGAGATGCTGTCAAATTTTAACAGAAGAACAAATTAAGAAACTATCTCATTAATGACGTATTACGATAAATGTTTCCTTCTGGCCGCAAACCTTGTTCATTTTCTAAATAATGTGGTGTAATTAAAAGAAAAAACAAACGAAGCGTGTATAATTGCAAGAAGAAAAGTCGTATCTTAATACAGTTCCCTTCCTTATTGTACGCGCACTAGTTTATGAAACGTCGATAACACAATTTGTTTTCTTTATTTTATTACAAAACCGATCTAACAACCATTATCAAACAACCCTTTTTCTTCCTGGCAAAATTTGTTATACATTGCAAATGTCTTCACGAAAGGCTCACGTTTTCACATTAACACCTAGGGTAAATGTTGCAATGTTAGTATTGTGCATGTTCAAAGAAACAACAAACTCGGCCGACATGTCAACCTAAAGTGATGATGAAGATTCTAGTTCCTAACTCTCCAAACGTCCCATTTGTGAACTGGATAAATGCTTTATCGTTCTTTTCGTGTAATGGAACTAACTGGTAAATGTTCTTCTGTCATTTAACTGATTGAAATTTCATTTCAACTCTAACACTCAATGCAAGGCGCCACGGTTCAATTAAGCTCATTCTATTAGAATTAGATTTCTGGAACAAGGATATTTTTTAATAGATCTGAAAAAAATTGCTCCGTACATATTTGAGTTAAGAATGCAATAAGAAGATGGTCAAGCACTTTTATTTGACGTAAAAAGGGGTAGTGTCTTTGCCAACTAACACATGTTTCGCAAATGTTAATGAAGAATTCATTTGTTGATTTACAAATTCCTTACTCACGCATTGCAACATTGACAACATCCCTCGTATGATGTTAATATTTTGCCATTCCACATAACACTGCCCTTCTGCCGGATAAAGTGTGAAAGACCGTTCTAACGTTTCATTAGTACTATGTAACCGGTAGGAAATGAAAGGTTCGATAGTTTTCCACAAGGTACCTTTTCAGATAGATGAACTACGATTTTATGTGATATTAAGGCAACCGTTAATTTACAATACCAATTAGGGTACATACCCAATTCGTCTGCAGCTTTGGCTGTTATGCGTGCTAACTTTTCTTCTTCTATCTGATCAATCTCATATGGTGGTGGATCGTCGTCTTCCAAAAAGAATTCGACTGATTTTTCTTCTAAGCCTTCGTTACTTCTACAATTGGGGAAATGGCGTATATTCGAGAAAAAGATACGACGCAATTGATGAATAATATAGAAGAAGAAGAAAAGCAATATTCACATATTTTAATTCGTAGCACTATACATTGGTAACTAATCATTCTAGCAGGAAGCATCAAAGTCGGGTTCTAAAAATGTACAAACATCCAGAGGATAATATCATCGAAATAAAATGTAAGTTATGAAAATAAGCAATAAAGGTTAAATCAGCATCTGGTCCTCTTAAACGTTAAATACCGCAATGGCAAACATCTTTACTACCTTATGATAAATACCAAAGGAATGGGGGACAGTTCTTAAGAGCTCATAGTGTTTGGACATTGCTGTTCAGATATAGGACGCCAGTTTGTCTCATTTCTACTAAGGTATTCTGCTTTCAATTGCTAACTTTTATGATGTTAAGTTTCAAAGGGTATATTATGCACTTGCTAGGTACTAAAATGTTGATGAGATATTAATGTCCTCCAATGTCGAGTTACTAGCAAATATTAATAAGACAGCAGAGTTCGGTATAAGTCTATTTTAGTAAATGAAACTTACAAAAAGTGAGCTGCGTCTTCGAATCCATACGAGGCGAAAACTCTTCGCAAAGTTAGGGCAATAAATTTCGTCTGAAAGGAAATAAAAAAATAATATTAGATGCAGAGAAGCCGCATTGACGTAGTCAGCCTTATTAGCTGAACACTTGAGATAAAGAACATAATATGATAAAAATTCGATAATTGAACATTTATCATCGCACAGGGTAAGTATTTCTAATAAAATATGATTTGTAAACACAAGGCTACAGGAACTGTAATCTAGGAAGATAAGCGTCCTTTATGAAACTATATACTGTTATGTTTGTTAAGGTTGTATAGAACAACAGCAAAAAAGACCGAACCTTAGAATTACTGAACGACAATACAACGGTTCTAGCTAAACATTTATATTAAGGGAAAAGAAACACACTAAACATACTAATGGTAGAGGTTGCAAGATATCAACGCCGAAAACGTATGACAGAGGCTGTCGTAATACCCAACGTGAAATAACATATATAGGGGCCCGAGAATGTGAAATATTATTATTATTTTTTTAAATCTCTACACAGTTTTAATGAATTTTCCTATCTCAGAGGTAATGATTAGCAAGTTGTATGGATGTAAATAAACATAGAAATACATAAAGAAAACCATCAACTGGTGAGGGCACGTGTGCCTCTTCTATGATATCCTTTACATTTTTAGTTCAAAACCTTGATATCGACCAAGCGCAAACAATGCTTAGCTTTTTCGGGTGTTAGGATTATATTTATGTTTATACCTCTTGCACAATATTTTTCAGTAATGGTTTGTTCAAACACTTTTTTGGCTTAGTTTGTTAACGACTCTTATCTTCCCATAAGTTTTACACAATCTTATATAAAGCACATGTGTAAGAGTCTTGTGTATGGATAAATCCAGCGGCAAGTAAATAAAATACTTCAGCTCTTTCATGTTTCTGATCAACTCTTACACCGAGAGACATGTCTGTCATTACAGGCAGAGAAACATTACTTGTTGTAACAGCAAACTGTGTTTGCCACCTTCTGCCAGCCCCTTAAGTGAAATGGATACGAACATGTGGTTAGAGAAATATCAGACCCCTTTTCACAATTACGGGAAACTGTTTAGTTTATTATGTTGCACATCTCAAACAGAATTAATCTAGAGGGTGACCATATGGCGTCGTTGCTTAATAAAGAGAGCAAAAAATAACAACGATGTGCTCCATTTCCTTCTGTTCTTTTTGTGGGACATGTGAGTGACGCTGACCACATTAAGACCCCGTTAAAGTTTAAATTTATAGATTAAATTTACTTTCAAAACCAAATCTCAAATAAACTATTTACATGAACGTAGGGAATCACATTATTGGTGGTAAAGGTCACAAGGAATAAACAAAGCTAAGTGGTGATATAGTTCCCGAGAACCGATATTCATTATACAATCTCTAGCTCAATGCATGACAAGACTAGACAAATGTTGATGTACACAACAATTTCTTGCTTGGATTTGATAGTTGGCTTTCTTACCAAGATTTTGAAGAAGTTTGGTCATCCGTGGAAGATTTTACCTTTAGGCAGCATGATGAGGTTACCCGTCAAGGTTTCCAAAACCCGGAACATTTACCAAACCTAATATTGTAAATGATCACACCGTGAGGAAACACTTCTAGAATTTCTCATAATATGTGTCATTAACAAATTTAAACATTTTGAGCCCGCGCGCATTAATGCAACTTATTTGTGAAATCCCGCACTGAATGGTTTCGACGAGTAATTCACAAATAAAAGTATATATGACCGACAAAGACTCTAGAGTGATTTTTGTTTTTCAGTTAACTGTGGTATCTATTTTTAGTTTTAAACTTTTATTAAGGTTTCTATTTCTCATATGTTAAGAAGAATGACACATAACGACGACTATCGCACGACATCTTTAATCATTGATTGATAAGTAACCACCAAGCAAGATATGACAGATTTAAAAAAAACACCAAACATTGGATTGAATTATTACGAGATATTCGTTTTTAAGGTATTAAAATTAAATGAATATATGAAATATATATATAAATATACAGAAATATATTTTTCAGTATCCCTTTACTTTTCAGTTGTGTAATGGTGCGTTGAAGATCAACCCTCCTGTTGCCAAACAGATAGACTAAAATTAATTCTTAAAGTCAACAACTGATTCTGATTGTAGAGCTTTATGAAAAACGCAAACCCCAACGCACAAATTAAGTGTTTAAATCCAATTATCCACAGCCTCGCTAGGAAATATCATGACGAAATGTTCTCCATTGTGATGGATAAATGCGTAGGAGGTGTGTTCCTTTGTTAATGACATCACTTTCTATGGGATATATCCTTATAACTAACTGTGAAAATAGGTTGCTTTGCATTATGGTTGTATGAATAATGCTGGTATATTTTGTTTCCTTCTTATAAAATGTTAATTAAAAGACAATTACATATGTTGTTCATTAACCTGTGTTTCGTCAGATAATTATGTTACGCTTGTATCACAATAAGAACCTCCATTGCTCTTATTAAGTAGAAAGAACAAACTGAACATACGTTTAAAGACATTTTAATAAATTAACTTTCATTACACCTACACAATTCTCGCCAGTGTGCCATGACCCTGCACGCAAGAGACCCATACTATTTTGGGCTACTTTAGCTGCGAAAAGGGATCCCTGTCGTGAACACAATGTCACGCGGTTTAAACTGATGATGAAGAGTTTCGTCACAGCTCAGACCACGCTTCAATGCGAACATTGTCATATTGAATAATACAAGCAAAACTAGACTTCCTTGGAACTAACTAATGGACTGCCAGTGACTATGGCTACTGCCAGTGCAGTGCAGTGAAACAGTCCATGGGTAGGTATTATATTCAGGTTCTGCCTCACTTTCGCAGTTGTCCATCTCACATGGTGATCAAAGATGGAGATGAATAGATAAAATGTTACTTTAGTTTCAACAGTTAAGAAGTGAAAAATTTACGTATCGTTGAAAGCCTTAATCTAGATCCAACAATTTGATTACCCCTTGTTTTTGCTTAATTAGCATTCATACGTCCATCTTTGCGATATAAAAGTAACGACAACAACAAAGAATATTAATGAAGCATTTATAACATAATACTTACGCTTGACACTAAGATAACATAATTATAAGAATGCTTACATTAAGTTATCAAGAAGCTGTTTATACTATCAGAAAAAAATTACTTTTCCAATACCAAATACACCGTTGGACACAAGTTGACGTAATTTAAAATTCTATTACTAATGAAAAGTAGTATTTAGAGCGTTTTGAAATAAGTTATTAGTTGTGATTAAAGGTGTGTACATGTCAATCGTTCACCAGAATGCTTAACCAATTGAGGGTAATTTAATAGGTACAATTATTCTTTTCCAAACATTAAACCTACATCTTTGATGACTATTTGTATTTGAATATCATGTACAAGCAATGTATTAATTGAACATATATACAATAGCTTATTGATTGTATATGGAAAAGCAATGGGTGATAATTATATACCTGTGGAAGGTCTCTTTACATTAACTGAGGAGGCCATTGCTGCTGATGGTACTTATATAAGTTACATACCAGACAGAAAGGTGATAGTACTGGCCACTAAAGAATGTCAGCAATGAAGTTTGCTTATAGCACCAACATCTGTAAAGGGGTATAAATCGCTTCTTATGTGACATAATGAATAATCACTATGTACATATCAGCGAATAATGTTGACGGCATCATGATATGAAGAGAGAGAGAGTAGCCTCTTGCCTCTTTAACTTTCCACATGAAAAAACGCAACACCTGATTGACAGATTTGATACTTGTACCTAACGTTACTTCGAGTAAACTCTTAAGTTTTTATTAGGCTGCGAAACCGCAATGAATCGTGATTTATAACCTTCAAGATATAAGCTGATCTGAGATACAAAACTGTTGGATTACTGGGTTTTAATATTTCGTTATGTATTCATTCTAATTAGCTCAACATTTTGTGAAACAATATGTAATGTCATACACGGACAGTGCATTAAGCTAATATCTTTGGGTCTCAATGTTTTGATTGTACCATCAAGACCTCCACACAATTGAAATTTACTTGAGAACATAGATAAACTTTATACAGTTTAATTATTTTATATCATTGTTATGTTATCAATTAAGTTGGTGGTGTAGTTCATGTGTCACACTAATGATTATTGCGTAAGTTTGCTCATGACTCTATAGCTATAACTGTAAAACGGTAAAAGTTCTCTCAGTCGAAATTAAAAATAATACTGTAAACATATTCAATACGACAACCCCTGGGCAATCTCTAAAACGACTTTCAATCTAAAGTTCCAAACTTTGTAAGATGCAGCATGGCGTCATTCGTTACAATCATCCTTTCAAGTTGATTAAGAGGTTGCCAACAGTTTCCTCCCTCTGATGCGGTATAGGCCTCTTAATTATATGGTCTCGAATGTCACTACGAATCGCCTTGAAACAGATATTTCTCAAGGGAATTTTGTCAGATAAGGTTCCTTATATACTGACACCATGAGATTCAACGATCGGAATCTGTATTGCTCGAGTAAAATAAGTATACCTGTGGATAACATTCCGCAGATAATTTGTTATCGTTTAATAAGACCAAAAAAAAAACAATAACAAATTGAATTGCAGTATCATGTTAGTATATACGATTAAAACACCATGTCCACTTTTCTGCATATATGTGTTATGGGAAAATGTATACTTAAAATATTTTAGTTCAATCTTTTAATACAGTTATAAAATTACCACATTTTCAAGGTAAAAATAAGTCACGGTTTATAAAAGAGATTATATCATTTATAGAAATTTTATGTTAATCAGACAGAGTACTTGAATGTAAGCCTCCCGGCTTGATTTCAGTATTACGTACTTCAAAGATTACGAAGATATTCGTGCTCTTGGACAATGTAGGTCAACTAAGTTTGCTCAGCGTTAGGATCATTTCTATGTCAACAGAAATTGATATGATCATCGATAAAATTGATCTGATAGAATTGATTTTCAAAGTGGTAGATTTAGCAAACAAGTTGACTAAGCTTGACGTGACAACCAAACTATTTCATTAATAGCAAGAAAACTAAACACGTAGCAAGATTACAATGATTACAGATATAAACCTCTACTGGATCAACCCCATCTCGCTTAAATAACTGATTTTTCTCTTTTGGGTAGACTTAGCGTCTACGCTACTTCGTCGTAAATGTGAGGCCTAAGTTCTACGAAAAAAAATTGCCTCAACACGTTCGTGCCCACTGAAACACACATGGGACTTAAAATGACTCTGCCAGATTTGATTAATAATATATCAGAGACTTATACAAACTCTGAGTTTATCTTGGACTCTAGAAGCATAAGTTCAAGGGAAAACAAGAATCCAGCATTTCGTCCTCTTTTTTTCTCTTTTTGAAGTGGTATATTTTCCACTTATCTGACCTGCATTACATAAAAAGATGGATTCCACCTATCACTATTTTTGTGTTGTAATTTCTTGTAAGTAATATCATGTTCCAAGTATAGCGAAATAAAGGGATATATGTTTACCGATATAAATTTAACGAAAAAACTTTCAAGAAATAGAGTAATATTTTCATATTGGCCTACACGATTTATTGAAAGTATGAAGTTATAGTAAAATGCTATTCCTACTCATGAAAATCTTTCAACATTGTAATGCCCGAATACATGCGGTAAATAAATCAAGGAATTTTCAAATTCTACCTTTAATTTGTTGATAAGTCTAGGAGACGTTGGATGAATAAATTGTGTACTACACATTCCCTGGAAGAACAAACAGTGTCCAAGACACACTACAGGACATTCCTATGCTAAAAGACGTGGAGCGTTGCAGTAACTAGGAGTTATATAGTTTCTGTTTACTGGGTTCTCGAAGAAAAGAAAATGTTCATAGTCAAAAGGAATATCCGCACCACCCACCGTGGTTGCGATTGTGACTTTGTACAAGCCTAGTTTACTACTTAACGTCAAGTATCAATTTAACACACAAAATTCTCTTTCATAGCTGAATTTAGTGTCTCCTTATTTTTAGTTTATGACTGTTCTATGTAAACACAATTGTATGTTTCTCTTCCTCCAAGCAAAAAGTTCCTGAAATAATTGCTTCACTTATGTACTCGATCGTTTGGTATCTTTTATCTCGATATTAGATGGTTATTGAATTACGTATATACTCAATCATATTGCCTGTAGCAGATTTTAATTTCAATACTTTATTTTTTTGAGAGCCCAAGCGTCTTGCTCATTTCCTCATTTCTGTGCATGGTGGAAAATTGACAGACCAGGCGTTGTACGTGTTATGTCATAAGTTGACGGAATATCGCGTTAGATTTTGCCTACAAAGATCAGATGTCACACTTTGCCACCTAATTCGTGAATAGAC
>KN890160.1:5124-26560 GCA_000934455.1 Apostichopus parvimensis
TCCCATTACTCTCAGTGAATACCTCTTTTCCAAGAGGATCATGTCATTGTGTCCTGAAGTCCCCTTACTCTCAGTAAATACCTCTTTCCTAAAAGGATCATGTCATTGTGTCCTGTAGTCCCCTTACTCTCAGTAAATACCTCTTTCCTAAAAGGATCATGTCATTGTGTCCTGTAGTCCCCTTACTCTCAGTAAATACCTCTTTTCCAATAGGATCATGTCATTGTGTCCTGTGGTCCCCTTACTCTCAGACTGCAGTCCATTCTATGATTATTTGTCAAGCTACAAAAGCTGACAGTCAAATCTCTCACCGAGGAACCACAATCACAAAATGTCAATCAGCCAGCCAGACAAAAGCTTTCCAGGGCACCTTGCAGATGACAAATTCACTCCTCATATAAAACCAAATTTACAAACGGTAAAGTAAACTGTGGTGTATGTTAACAATGGCATCGCTAATATCCATGACCGTAACCAAACAAACCTTATTATTGCCCAACCCACGAGAAGCTTGTTCGTTTATATGGTATACTGACTATTAACACAGGGTGTGAGACACATACAATCATTGTTAATAGTTGGGCACTTTTACTATTAAAAATTGTGTGATATCTTGAAAATCCTTTCACGGTGCCCCAATGATTGGTTTTTAAATAAAACTAAAAATAACAACACTCTGAAGAGAATCAGCTTTTAAAATCATCCATCTCTTGGATATCTCTGTTCATTCTTGCCATACTGACAGGATACAAATCAGAGGTGTATCCACGGTAATAAACAGATACTTTGTTATCAACTATGGACACTTTTATCAGCCTTATATATAGATGCTTATAGGTTTAATGATTCCACTTGGACACTTTTAAATTTCCTCAGAAGGCTTTGTGTAATTAAACACCCCAAGGGGCCTTGTAGCAGCCACTGTGACTCATCATTATGGTAATACAGAAACATGAAGACATAATCATAACAGTATTACTCAAAACTCATTTCATAACCGTATCTTTTGCACAAAAATACCCCCCTTTTTTTTTTTTTTTTTTTTTAATATTTGCAACATGAACAGAATCTCCTCCTCAATAAGCCTATTACTTTTGACTTAAATCTTCTCTGTATTTCATCCCCAAAGGATCGTGTAAGGTAGGATCTTCAGCAAACGTGAAATAACGTATCATCTTCTGCAAATCTGCTAAAAGCATGCACAACAAATGCATCTCACTGAAGTATTGTATAACTTGTCATGTATGCACACAATCTTCTGTCAACAAGATGGTGACAGACATTTCCAAAGAATATTCTTTTACTGCCGTTTTGAGAGTTGGTACAGATCAGAAAGTAACAGTCTGCATCATCTCATCAAAGATGTCAAAAACATCAGAAAAGTTTTTCAAACGCTGAACCCTTCTTGAACTAACCGGAAGAAACAAATGATGTAACAATAATCATCAAGCTATTAATTACCAATTTAACCGGATGATCAACCTTTTGTGGCTTTTCTCAGGTACAAAGTAAGAACTATAACTCTAGGAGGTGTAGATGAGGAGGAGGCGAGAGACATTTGTGATAAATCACTGCTGATCTGATCTATTATAACTGATATGTTAAATGGTTATAATGATGTTTAACACAGCTTTCAGTGTAACTGGTTTAATAGTAGTCTCATGCAAAGCTGATTATCATTCAAATTTACAATGATTTTAACCACAATAATTACATCTGGTAGCAAAGAATGTTTCTAATCCCTTCAGATTCACACTTTTTTTGACAAGAGCCAGAAGATGTTCAATAATATGCTATTTTACAGTGGGTAGGTAACAACTGGATGATATGTTTTCTTCATCCCAATAATTCCCTTTTAATATTATTATTTTCTTACCTGCACTTTTTCCTAAGTATTTGCTACAATTTTAAACTATATAACACTGTAATACCTTCATATTCTGAGATTGTTTGGGATGCACTAAGAGGTCAGAGATTCTTGGGGAGCAAGAGAGGAAATAACATCTTGAGATTATTCAAACAAATTTAGAAGATAGTCAAGGCAGGGATGGGACCTGAAGTTAAACAAATTTTAAGTAGTTTGTCATAACCATGACGACAACGAATCCCAGAATTACCATCATTGAGTCATGATCTGGCAAAACAATTTCATGTGCACAGCAGGCGGCCTTTATTTATAAATGACCAATTTAAAAATAAAAATATGGCCAAGGAAAATAAGGCCTGTAATAAGGGTACGCTGCAAAGGCTTTTATTTAAAAATTATGTGGACTAGTTAGGAAATTAGAAAATCAAATTTTGCAAAAGATATTTTCCTTTCTTTTCCTTAAATGTGTGTTTTTTGAAAAATAGTTTTCTATTGTAGTAACCAATCTTCGTATATGTTAACTACATAAACAACACAGAAACATAACATAGATTCTGTGGCTGCAAATGGCAAATTCTAAACTCTCTCTGGCCTCCTTCACAGGGAGTTTTTATAGCTACAATAGCAAGTAAAATATCAGTATTTATACAAAGAAAAGAAGAGAAAATAAACAAAAGCACAGTGTTTTGCGACCAACCAGCATATTCTGAACAGTCCAGTATATTCCTAAGTACATGTGTGCTACTGCTGTCAATTAACATGAAATTAATAAAAAAAATATAAAAATTTAAAAAACGCCACTTATGACACAAAATGGTAAAATATGAAAGTTCATAGGAATAAGATAAAAGTATACCCTGACTCATAAAAGTTGTCAAGACCAAACTTTACTGAGACTGAGAAATTGAAATATTCAATAAAGTTGAATTAAGCTGAATTAGCTGGATAGCGTTTGATCATTACCCTCCTAGAGCCTCCAAAGTACGTTTCCACCCGACTCATAACTTGGAATAGTAGCCCGTTTCCTGCTTCAACCACAAGTTCTCCATCAGAAATGTCTAATCACCAGGCTTTGGCTAGAAACTTTGACTACTTGAGGCATTACAATGGGCAGGTTTTATTATGGTTAGCACTGAAATAACAATTACAGCATCCGCCAATTTACACCTTTATTCTTCCTTCCATCTCAAATTTATGAGTTTCTTTTTTACCTGGGAATGATATTTGTATAAATATCTACCTGATATATTTTGTCATCATCATTTTTTATATTTATGAGTGTTTTTGGGGGGCTAAATTGTTCCTTCTAGAAAAGATAATAAACGACCCTGTTGACACCTTCAAGCAGGTTTTTGCTTTTGGTCACAACAATTTTTCCTTTTAGTATCACTCCAATAACATTGCTAATTGATCAAGATAAAGACACCCCCATAATTCTTTTTTTCACTAACTGAAGTAAATTGAATTCTCAACATTTGTCTCCCCAGATCCCATTTCTTTATTATTTTTTTTTATCAGTATTAACAGTTTGGAAAATCCAAACTTAATAACTTCATAATTGGAAATGAAACGTGACTATAAACCAGGTTAAATCACCTCCATTGTTATGGGATTTTATAATTAAACAGTGGCACCACCAAGGCATTGCACAAAGTCAAGAAAAAAGAGGTACTTTTTCTTTCATAAGAGACTGCCCCCTGACAATGTTGAAACAGAAGTCTCAGTCACGACATGTCTTTACCAGAAGTCTGTGCTACTGACTGTAGCTGCATATGATACTGTTCAAACAGAGGTCTCAGTCACAATGCCTTTACCAGAACTTTCAATAAATGCAAACGTTAAATGGGGTTAATAAAAATAATAACTAAGACATTATTATGAATGCTAAATCACTGTGAGAGTGAACTTGATATTTTACATAATTTATAACTTTATATAATCACATGACAGAATCTACACAATTAATCATCAGATATGTATTAACTTGAATATTGCTGTTGTCACCATAATGCAAAGAGGGAGAGGATGTGCAGAAAAACAAAAAATTTCTGTTTGAGCGTAATAAGAATAACTTCCCGTCTATATTCTGCTTTAATTCAGGAAACAAAATAATTCTTGTCTATGAAACTGGTAAAGAAGACTGCAAAATTCCCAAAAGCAGATTTAAAATTTCATCAACTTTCATGACATTTTACCCTTGTGGTAATGCGACCCGACTGGACTGGCCCACCCCCCCCCCCCCCCCCAACCTGAGAAACTGTCACAATGAGCCGTTCCTAACGTCAAATGTAGCCAAATTAGAGCTGTATTTTTTCACCACATTAGATACAATATATTCACCCAGAACTGGATATTCCTCATTGAGACCCAAGAGATATAAGCTGTTACAACCAGTTCACCAGTTCACTGCACAAAGTATATTACATGATTTCGTCAAGTACTGAATAATTTCAATCTCACAAACTTTAGTGCAATGCATTTTTTACTTTTTTCATTTGCAAACCTACAAAGTTTACACGTCTAATTTTATATTTCCAATTATGATTTATTCTAGATACTGTTTGAGTACTGTCCCAAGATGTCTCGGCAAATATAACTAAAAACACAGTCAGTTAACTTAAACTCTTCAACTGTAAGATTTTCAACTTTCCTAAAAAGTAAAGTGTACCTTGAAAAAAGTTATAGTTTAACTTTGTGGCCTATAAAATGGAATTCATATGATTTTACCGTTCTTTTCCACAAAAATAAGAACTATATACGAATTAGTGGGTTTATCTTTCCTATCTATATGAAACAAATGTTTCACTTTTACCGTGTTTGAAAGCGAGCAACAACTTTCCAATCACAAATTTCCAACAAAAGTTTTGACAGAATTATATTGCATGTTGTAAGAAAAGATATTTTTTTGGAATAAAATGAAATCAAATAAACTACAACAGCATTTTTATTTCTTGGTGCATTTGTTTCAAATTACTTGCTTCCTATGAAACATTCACATCTTGCATGTTCTAAAGATATATATTCATATTTAATTGTTTTATTTCATTGCTATCGAGTGAAAGTCGGTGCTATAATGTGGCACATTTATGACAACATTCTTGATGCATATCATTCTTAAATTAATGACAATACCCTGCATAGCCATGTATGTCATCAGCCTTTTTTGACCAAAAACACATCAAAATGTTTCTTTGAAGTTTTCTAAATTTTTATATAAACTGCTACCTTATATCAAAATCATGCACAAAACAGCAGCAATATTTTTTTTTTAACATCCACATAATTTCAAGTATTTAACTGAATACTACATAAATATCTTAAATGGAATTTGCGGAACTATTAGCATGTAACAAGAAAGAAGAAACAGAAAAACCTTTCACTTCACCAGTTGGAAAAGAACAATACTGAGGAAAAGAACAATACTGAGGAAAAGAACAATACTGAGAAAAAGAACAATACTAGGGAACAGAACAATACTGAGCAAAAGAACAATACTGAGCAAAAGAACAATACTGAGGAAAAGAACAATACTAGGGAAAAGAACAATACTGAGCAAAAGAACAATACTGAGGAAAAGAACAATACTAGGGAAAAGAACAATACTGAGGAAAAGAACAATACTGAGAAAAAGAACAATACTGACGGAAATAACTTTTTCTTCACTTTTTTTCTCTTAAATTGAAATTTTTCCATTCGGTCTATAATGTCAGTATCTTTTACTAAACTTATTAATAAAAATGCATTAATTGTAAAATATTGTATTGCACTACTAGCTTACCCTGTGAACAAATCCTCGTTTTCCACAACTTTTTTCCAGAACACCTCCATTCTCAGCAGTGAATACAAGTCATAAACAAACCAGCACCGGAGTCTTTTGTGATTATTAAAGTATGTTAACGAGCATCCAGAGAACACAATAATACGCTGACAGCAAAAACTCACAACTGAACAACTCTTGTCTTTGATTCAAATATTGTTCACGTATTGTCACTAATATTATTCAGACCTGCTTTTGTTATGCACTCAATTCAAATTCTTAAACCACTCAATCTACTGGCCGGAGAAAGTCCTCAATGAAAAAGAAAAACACACAACTAAAATTGTTATTAACTCTTCTCAAAAAGGAGCCAATTCTTGAAAAGTTTAAAAGACAAAATAATCCCTCTTGTGTGTTGTCTAAAACTCCAGCAATCACAATGCCAGTTCTACATATATACAATAACTGGAAAAGTTTGTAAAAAAAAATACTGTGCACCGTCCTCCTATCGCGAACAACCGATAGAAAAAAGTTCACTTCTGTGAGAGTTGGACTTGAGAATGAACTCTGAGAAACTAGAAGTGCACAGCCCCCAAATATCTGGTTGGCTCCAACACTCTTCTCTATTTCTTCTTCCACTGTGTCACTACTGTTACCAATGTATTCTCATAGCTAGTGAATTCACGGACGAGACTCTCAGTCAGTCAGCCTGGCTAGCTAGCTAGCTAGCTGTAGTAGTAGTAGTATCATGTAATTTATGCCCCAACCAATTCAACAAAGGCCAACCAAGGTCAAAACCAACAGAGCTCCCTATCTACTAAAAGAATTATCTAACAGATACAGCAGAAGCCTAGCCATCTCTTAATAAAAGCACACCCTCACTGCTCACTCACACCACTGTGTGAAGAAAGAAGCAACTCTGTTAGTACTGGTAACACAAAGTGTGAAAGGTAATGAATGAAAGAGAGTGAGTGGATGAATGAATGGCGTAAATTCAAACGGCTGGCTCTTGTTTGATTGGAAGCTACTAGGAAGGAACTGTTACATTTACGACGACGACCTGGCCAGACAGAAACTTCTCTGTGATAACAACACACACACCGAGGTACTGGAAGGGAAAAAGATCGTTCCGGGAACTGTTTGCAGCATATATCAGAATAGGAGAAGACATATAAGAGATTTGCAAATTTCCAAAATTACAGAGTGCTGAGGGGCCTTGGCAATGAACTACAATACAAACTTTTTTTAATTTTTTCTTCTTTTTTACATGGTGAACTGGAGTGAATGGGAAGTTTAGGAATAAGATTGGAAGATCCCTTTTAAAAAGAAAAATATAGAACTATGATTTAACAATTTAGGATTATTTTAAACCAAATATTGTTTTTTATTGTTATAATAACAAATTTCTAAAACCCAATGTCACAACAACAGCAACGAAAGGAAAGGAAAGAAACTGTATTGCTATCAACATGGAAAACAATGTTCAATCAACTAACCACATAACCACAGACAAATAGAAAGAAAATATGTAATTTGAACTGTAAATATATTAAAAAGTATGGTATTACAATGGATTCGTTATGGCAGGAAGGATATTGTTTCTTTGAGGTTTCAATGTTTTAGAAGTATGTTTGCAATAAAGATGATCTCCTGGATTGAAAACACTAACAGTCATGGGTTAGTCAATTACAATAGCTAGATAATCTGTTTTCTTGTTGGTATAATTTGAATCTCTAAATCTGTTTCTTATGTTAGAGAAAGCATTAAAAAAAAAAAAATGGGGAATTTTTATGCAAGTTTTGAATGATCATTTTAGTAAACAGAAGACATTTGAAGCTAACTGAACACACTATCATAACAGGCACTTTACAAGTAGTTCTCAGAGACTATGGAGAGGAAAAAAGTGTCTGTGTTTTGTTATGTTTTTACATGCAACTCATTTAGGCTTCTTTCTTTTCCTTTTGCAATATTGACACAATCCAACAAAAGTGAACGTTTAAAGGCCTAAGAGACATATATATCCATGTTTGTTCCTTCACTAGGATTGATATGTGCTTTAATCTTATTAAACATGTCACACCATGAAAAGTTTACATGTACACAAGTATGGTATTTTAATCAACTTGTTGGGGCAGTGTTTATTGTTGTAGGCTGCTAGAGAAAACATAATTACGCAGCCAGTGTTTAGATTGTAATAATAATAATGATACTATATTAATTGTGATATGGGTGGAACAAGTCGTTTGCTCGCAATGAAGTGCCAGGTAAACGTGTTAACTGCAGCAATTACAACACTGATGCTTATTGTGGTATCTTAAAACATTGTGGAAGAAAATGATGTGCCTGCAGTTTAGACAACATGCAAACATTTTAACTGCAGAGCTGTGTTAACCTGAGAAAAAGATCCTAAAATCTCTTTAAAAAAAAAAAAGCCTTTTTTAAGTTCATGTTGGTCGATCATGATTATATCAAAATTATTATAAAATCGATCCCTAATAGCACAGTTCATTAGCTTGACCAATCACTTTTCAAGTTTAATAAATGAAGATGGCGTCAACAATTTGAAAAGGCCTAATAGATACATCAATTGCTTTCTGTATGTGATTAACACTAATAACGGAATAAGTGCTCCATAATGACAACACTTCTAGATAAGAATTAAGTCAGTACTTACTCACTAATTTTAAAGCAACATCACGAGACATTGACCCAAAGTTTGAAGTATTCCAACATTGCATTATAGAATTATCAAAACTAATTCCCTATCACTTCTAACAGCAAATTATTACCATTTAATTGGCATGCCTACTATGATAGACAATGATATATCTGACATATAAATGGCTTACAAAGTCCCCAAGAAGACTATAACTATAGTAAGGAATGAGGGCAGCATTAAAATGTTAGCTTCAGTTTGAACGTGAACATTTTTTCTCTTTGTAGAAGTTTTTATTTTTTTGGGGAAAAATAATGTTGCTTTATGTATTTTATTAATTACATTATTTCCTATAGGGAAACCAGTTTGGTATGACCCTGTAATTATATTTTAGTCAGTTTATGCTATTGCATTAAGTGATTTCTTTGCTAACTTTCTTCTTCCTGTATCAGCAAAGCATGAATTAATAAGCCAGTGCTACACCTCATCTGATCACTGTACAATTTTCTGCCTTAAATTACAAAAGTTTACTCAGTTTTCATCAGCATCACACATCATTTTTTTGTTTAATGAATGTAAATATAAAGGCTGGTATCTGCCAGTTCAATATGCAAAAGTCAGCACATTGTAAAAGGTATACCTTTGAAGAGAAATATAGATAGCATTACAAGCTCTGATTGGGTAACCCAGTGTGGGACTGAATATAAACAGGTTATCTTATCAGAGAAGCATGCAGGTTGCATAACCAGAGAACATGTATGGAAACAGAAAAGTTGTTGTTCAAAACAACAGACCAAGATGAAGAATTACAATAATGTAAAATCACAAATATTCAAACAACAGAAAATCAGAAAGTAGTTAATTTCCTTGCTGTTTCCTTGCTGTTTCTTCTCTCTGCCATCCCCTTATTCCTGCCCTCTCTCGCCTCCTGCCCTCTCTCCCCTCCTCCCTCTCTCCCCTCCTCCTCCTCCTCTCCCCTCTCCCCCTCCCCTACCCTTGCTTCCTTGTATATTCTTGAGGGACAATCCCATCCATTGTTATTTCAGTTCAATATACAATTTCTATTTCAGGTGCAAGCCCTTTGTTTTGGGTTTTACAATAAGCTAGTTTTGAGTAGTACTTGGTACTTACCTAATGAAGTTGACCAATCAGATGAAAGAGCACAACATGAAAAGAAAGGAAAAGGAGAAAATATTAATGATTTGTCATGTTTACATTAATTACACTAATTTAAATTCAAGACATAGTTTTGCTACATTCTAAACTTGGCTGGAGCAATTAATGATCTGACCTTGTCAAATAATCTAGCTGATCATTGCTGCATGTTGATCATTACATTTGTTGCCATGTAATGCGGTTAACATATCCATCATGAATAGCATTATCATGAATATGCATTGTCATGAATATGCATGATCAGACCCTGAGGCCTTTAGTTTGGTACAGTAGATGCTGATCATGACTGTTGAATGAGATAATCTCCCAAGAATTGAAGACAACCCTACTCAGCGGATGTGGCTTGGGTGTGTCTAGCTCCCTCCATGTTATATTACTGTGTCAGGTAATTAGGATGTCGCCGTTCTAACTTGAGACACTCATGGGAACAGATTCAAAGGTCATTCAGTTACATGGTTAGTTAAACATCATCACCCAGTACATCTGTAATGTTACACTACACTGCTCTCCCAAGCCTTCTCCAGCAACTAACCCCCCCCCCCCCCCCATGTTCCCCTTTACATAGCAGCAGATGCAGATCCTGTTTGACAAAAACGATGTTTTAACTCCTTGGCATTTTGTATGCAGTGAATATGACATGCTGCCAGGGTTTAGCTAATTTGGGTTAACAGAAAATGAGAGGTTAAAAGTACAACACCAAAACCACTGTTATGGTATGTAATAAGAGAGGATCAACACATATGTAACATGAAATTGCATTTCATGTTAAGAGACATATTTGTGCAAGTAGAGGGGGGGGGGGCACTTTAAAGAACCACCCTGAAGAATGAAAGGACCTAAGCCAGAGAATACACTCAATCACATAATACAACATTGAGCCTCAATTACTGGAATAACTGACAATTACTTATGAGTATCATCGACTCAACAGGATAATTGTAATATTCAATGAATGTGCAACAAAACCATCAACTAAAGCACCAACATAAACACGGAATGGATTTTTTTCAAGAGAAAGCAAATTATGGTTTTCCTCACAATAAGAATGTATTCATGCAGCATTTTGATCTATTTTGATCTTGTCTACAAAGCACTCTTTCTCTAGCTCCAAGATGCGGAGACTTCCCGGTGATGGATGCTACCTCATCATCAACCGTTCCTCTCCTCAGATGAGCTTGTATATATACCTGGCTTCCCCTATTACTGTACAGTCCTCCTATAAAAGGGCTGAATTTATCAATGTTTATAAGATGTTGTTTTTCTGTGGCCTGTGGCTGCTGCTGTTCTAGGTCACTGATGTCTGTATCACTGTCAACAGTTGTTGATCTAGGGAGAATCCTTGGCTTTGTTTTAACTATTTCTAAGGTCAGACTGAGGACAAAGGAATGGGAAGTTCATGAAAGGTCAAAGTTAGCCTAGGGGTAAATAATTAATGGTCTCCTTTGTATCCAGGTTTTAGGAGACCCACTGAGATGTCTCAATGTTCAAGAATGTGATCTGGAATGTGAGCAATATGAGTAACAAGTTGTACATAGCTCAACAACTCATCAACAGGGAGGTTCACTGTGATCAACAGTAATATGTTGTAGATAGTTCAACTCATCAACAGGGAGATTTAATGTGATCAACAGTAATATGTTGTAGATAGTTCAACTCATCAACAGAGAGATTTAATGTGATCAACATTAATAATGTTGTAGATAGTTCCACTCATCAACAGGGAGATTTAATGTGATAAGCATTAATATGTTGTAGATAGTTCAACTCATCAACAGGGAGATTCAATGTGATCAACAGTAATATTTGTAGATAGTTCAACTCATCAACAGGGGAGATTCAATGTGATCAACAGTAATATGTTGTAGATAGTTCAACTCATCAACAGGGAGATTAAATGTGATCAACAGTAATATTTGTAGATAGTTCAACTCATCAACAGAGAGATTCACTGTGATCAACACTAATATGTTGTAGATAGTTCAACTCATCAACAGGGAGATTAAATGTGATCAACAGTAATATTTGTAGATAGTTCAACTCATCAACAGGGAGATTCACTGTGATCAACACTAATATGTTGTAGATAGTTCAACTCATCAACAGGGGAGATTCAATGTGATCAACAGTAATATGTTGTAGATAGTTCAACTCATCAACAGGGGAGATTCAATGTGATCAACAGTAATATGTTGTAGATAGTTCAACTCATCAACAGCGGAGGTTCAATATGATCAACAGTAATATGTTGTAGATAGTTCAACTCATCAACAGGGAGATTTAATGTGATCAACAGTAATATGTTGTTAATTGGTTAAAGTAGTGGTTGCCTTTCATAACCATATTCCACCATTAACCACATTTATGTTCTGTATACACTTTATGTTTCATCCAACAGTTATTACCATTTACAACCATAATTTGAATCGTCATTTGAGAAGGAGGCATGGGCTAGGTACCATTTACCATGAAAGTCAGGTAGGTCTTGATTAAAAGTTGATGTTTGTTTTCACAAATACTGTAATAGCTGGGTCCGTTGTTATTTTAAACATCTGCAGTGACATATTAATCCAATCAACTGTGAAAATAGTTTCCTTTCCCCAGGTATTTGATGACAACAGAAGTAAAAAAAAAAACTAAATTACAAATATGTAGCCAGCTGCTATAAGGTGAGAATAATGTAACTGTTGTTTTCCATCTCAATTTATCTACTCCCACATTTCTATAAACTTTTCTATATTTCATCTCTAACTGATGTCTAACATGTCAATGTATACAACATAGATCCATTAGCCTATATTTCTGTACAAATTTCATGCATGTAACTATATTCTCTCCCCACATAAAGTATGTCTACTGATGTAAAGGCAACCAAATAGAAGTTTCCTCAGCTTGCAAGTGCAAAGACATTCTTGGCAGCTTGAGGGTAATTAAAACATTTGCTTGTGAGTAGAGAATTCACCCACTGTAACATTATTATGTAGAAATAATGTCTCATTCGCTTTAGTCTGATAGCAATCTTTACTACAAATTTTTATGACAACTTTTTTTTTTATAGCAAACTCAGCTCAGAACAAAATGGCAGGACAAATGGTTCACTTGGGAATGGAACTCTTACATCATCGCTTATATAACAGCTTGACATCATAAAACAAAAGAAAATTAAAAGGCAAATTAGAAATATAGACGTAAATCCCCTCTCTGTTGGACCCCAAGGAACCAAAGAGAAAATATTCATAATTTAATCATTACCGCAATCAGTTAACGATATTCCCTCGATGACGCTGTATAGTGATATTTACCAAAATAAAGACGTAAAATATCTCTTATTTAAATGAATAGTTTTGGTAAGTTTTGTTACCAAGCTCACAGTATATTATGGTAGAATATGATGATATTCATGAAGAGCAACCTACAACAAACAGATTTGATAAAGAGAGTGGTATTTAAAGGAACAGGGTTGACAAGTATGTGGAGTGTACAGTAATACGCATAACAATGGACAATAACACATCCGTTGGTCGATAAATTTTTATACCCAATAATCAAACAGTCCCAATACCTGACAATTTCCCTTTGGCCTGTTTGCAAGGATATCTATATCTTGAAGTTTTGTGACACTTACTGAATCTGAATGTTTCAGGCCTCAGTATCCTTTTACAAATGAACACAAAAGCAACAGGATCTAAACTTGATCAATGTACGAGGCAAAGCACACGAAAAAAGCCAATAAATTTACCGCCAAGAATTTCAAGTTGCAAGTTCTGTTTTACTCTCCATCTTTAACAATCCACATCCCTACCGCCAAATAACACGATTCCAAACATTAATGAGTCAGTTTCTTGTCATGTTGGACTATTCTTGCAGATAGGTTTTAAGAGATGTCTAATTATTTAGTTTTATATGCACCACTGATACATAACTTTACTGGGAGTTCAAATTAAGTCATTCTGATCCAGTTAGAATACTCACTCTTTCTAATCGCCTCATCTGGTCGGGTGACATTACATTCAAGAGCAGCAAACTTTATCTATGTTAGGGTCAAAACATCTTGAGTTGAAATATTTCCATCTCTTATTATCCAAGAGGACAGACTTAGTGTCTCAATATTTGAGGCCCTCTTGCTAATTAAGTGATGCAGACCATTCAAAACTGTAATCATAGAAGACTGAGATCATTCTGACGATATCTGCTCTTAATATAAAAAAAAGAAAAAAAAAAAAACACCCTCTCACTGATCAGCCAGCAATGACCATGGACTCTAGAATTGTACATTAAGATGAATACATATATGCAGCATTGTTTATGGAAGGTTTTAAAAAGTGGGCGACTGAAAATAAAATAAAATTACTATGGTCTATTATTATGAATTAATGTTAGAATGATTGTCTTTCTGAAAAATTGAATGTAATGCAAGAATGAATGCATCAATAAAGCCATAACCATCTTTCCATTTGAATATTGATTGAAGAAATGGATGATGACTGTCTGAATGAATGTATGACTGAGTGCATGAATGTATGAATGAATGAATGTATGAAAGAATGAGTGTATAAATGAATGAATGAATGAATGAATGAATGTATGAATGGTCTGAATGACTGACTGCATGGAAGAATGACTGAATGTATGAACAAATGAATGGTCTGACTGACTCCATTAAAGAATGAATAAATGAATGTATGAATGAATATATGAATGGTCTGACTGACTGCATGAAAGAATGAATGTATGAAGGTATGAATAAATAGTCTGACTGACTGATTCCATGAGAGAATGACTGACTGAATGAATAAATGAGGATCTGATTGGAGGGTCTGAATGAATGACTGATTCATGAAAGAATGAATCATTCAAACAACCATCCTTTACATTATCGACCAATACACATTCTACTATTTATTACCATTATTCCATGAATAAATTATCAAACTCTCCCATTAACGGGACTGCAATAATGCACCGTTCTGGGGCTAGGGCAAACCCAGCTCAGGTGCAAATCATCTCCACAAATTTGACCTACATTTTGCTCTCCCATTCCTTCAGTTAATTTTTAGTTGATTCAAAGCACAAAACGTTGCAAACACATCATTACAGGTTTTGGGTAACCAGAGGTGATGTCTTGTGTTCTCGAATCAAATTTTGGGGCTCACCACCTACAACTTCAACATCTGTTTGCTAATGAGGTCATGACTACATCAAACACGATATTAACTAGAAGACATGTTAGCACGCCTTACACAACGAGGAGGAGCAGCTACAAAAACATGCGTGAAGTTATTTACCAAAATCAAAACGAATTACGCATACCCTATTCACACACCCCACTCAAGAGGTTTCAAAACGTAGAACTAGCACAATCAAATCTCTCGCCCGCCCCCCCCAGTAACTTCATCATTGAATCGCCGAACCCTCCGGCAAAAATCAACTCTGATTTAAGGCCCCTGGTGGTCGTATTTTAAAACTCAAGTCTTGCTTCACATCTGCGAGCCGTAGGCGGTCAGTCAAAGAACGGCATATCACTTCGGTCCGCAATGTCGGTTTACGGATCCTTACAAAAGGCAAAATATAAACAATTATTTAAATCACATTGCCTGTGATTGGGAATGACATGAACCTTGGGTCGTGTGATGAAGTAAATCAGTTCGAAAGGTGCGACACGACAGGGGTTTCAATCACCGCTTATACCGTTCTGCTTACGGGCCCCGCAGAGCCCACGTGACCTCCATTTTGTTCGTTAATGTTCGCTTCAATTTCTGTTAATGATCATGGCAACTGTAACAAAATCTGCCGATGTCAAAACATACAACTCTAATAATAAGTCTAAGGTTTTTTTTTCATGTTCGGTGTGGGGTTCGCTAATTACATCAAATTCAGGTACACATGCAGTGTGAAGGCCTGAAATGTAGGGTTATGAGAGAGAGAGAGAGAGAGAGCTTAAATAGGTGAAAAGACCTTATTTTCAAGGTTGCATACCAAAATGCTGGTGAAATTGATTTTGTCATGCCATCCCTTAAAGAGAGGAGAACCCTTCACCTACTTCTTAAAACAAACTGTCACAAACAATTAGCTTGATGAAGAGATAACGAACCTCCCAGTTTCTATCGGTCTCAGGCGATAATATTCAAACTGGCTATTAATGTTAACGACCAATCAAAGGTCAATGTTGGAAATACTCTTCCCTGACCTTTCTAAAGTGACAGGTGAAGCAGACACACCCCAAAAAACTGTCCTGCTTAGCTAGTAATGGATAGCCCAGGTGGTACCACTTTAACAGCTTAAATATTTTGTAGCAATTTTCCCCCTTTCCTTTCATGGGGTTAGGGAGGGGGGGGTGGGAGTAGGAAGGAATTCATATTAAGCCCTAACCATTGATGCATCTTTATTAATGATATGCAAGTATAATATTACCATATATTAGATGACCTGTAAATACTGCTGACATAGCATTCTAAGTCTTCCAGACAATTAAAAAGCCAAAACAGAACAACAAGTTCCTTCACTTTTTAAAGAAAAATTCACATTTATCTGTACCTAACTGAATCTTCACCCCCATACAGAAAGCACCACTATAAAAAATGCCACAATTAAGAACATTTGTGAATCACAGACTGAAAAAACTAAAAAACAACCAATTTCGACCAAAAAAACCCAAACCTCCCCCGACCCCCACTTTCACTGTAAGTAAACACCACAACCATAGAATCTTCTTCTGAGTTTTGATTTAAAAAGTTGAGCATACACATTTGATGTTCTCAAACAGATTGATGGTTATGTGTGTGGTAGGTTTTAGTAACATATTTCACTTGTTCTTTTGTAAATTAATTTACTTTCTTTGTAAAGCGCCTTGAGCAGTGACTTTTGTTTACTGATTTGGCGCTATATAAGTCTCATTTATTATTATTATTATTATTATAAACTAACAGGTCTATGTAATCAGATTTCTACAGATCCTGGAGGGCGATTTAACAACACTCCAGTCTGACTCCTAACCTCTCATTACCCCAATCACAATCAGATATCCAAGTCCCCCTTCCCTATACCCAAGGGATTATTTAACGGGTGGGTGGGATTGGTGGAGGTGGAGGAGAATTGCTCATCACTTGAAAGTTCACAACAGGTGACAATCTCAAAGATGGCGCTACATATAACCTTTAAACACCAAGAGAAATCACTTAAAATCATACATACCTCAAAAAGCTTACACAAATCTGGATTTAGTAGCTTACCTTAGTAATTTGAAATGAATAGATCAAAAATTACAATAAGCCCCTATTCATACCATAAAAAAATTAAGTAAATTTAATCAGAGGAAATGCTAATAAAGGAAACACCTTCGGTACAGATTTTCTTAACTCTGGGGCACTATAGCCTCAATATGTCAAGATAAAGGCATGAAAGCACTTTAAGTCAACCCGTCAAAGGGTTCAGGGATAATAAACATATAACTTACACATGGCTTAAATGTACATAATTACTGGAGGCTCTCCCTCAAAGGAACGTGCCATAAATCAATTACAGGTGTGTCATGCAAAACAAAGTGCTAATTCATATCAGAAAAAAAAAAATATTCAGAATATTTTTTGCAGAACATATCTTGAGGCTACTTTAGAGAAAATGGTGCTAAAGATTTTGGTCTAGCATCACGGGAGGAGAAGATACTTCAAAGTGGGTCAGCCCTCTCTTGAAGCTATTGAAGAGAAGCAAAGAAACAAACTGAGAGAGATGAAGAAGGGCACAAGTGAATGATCCTCAGCTGATCACAAGTTCAACAACTTCAAAAACTAATTCTGGATTTCTTACATCAACTGTTCACAGCTGAAAATGGAAACGAGAGAGAAGGATTGTTTTTTTCTTCTTTCATAAATTAATACAGCCACAGACTTTCCATGAGTGAATAATAGAGAGCTACCTGACAGGATTCATGAGAGAATTGATCCCAGTACACACCCACCCTTCCCATTTCCATCCATTACTATGACAACAATTCAGTCCCCCTCTCCAAATGTTGACAGATAATTTTGCAGATGGAACATGATTGTTATATATTCATACATACACCTGAAGGATTTTGTACTGTAAGCTACATATGTTCGTTGTTGGTACTGTTTAATGATCCCCATATGATGACACTGGCAACAATTCCAAATTTGATGTTTAATAGTACGTCCTTCCTAATGCCATGATATTAGGTATCTATCACCATTGAATAAACTTTATTGATTTCAATGCTCCTGTTGGAGTTTATCCTTTGTTGTTCCGGGGCCTACCGATGGCGAAATTCATGGGCAGCCATTTACTTGGTCAATGAAACAAGAGGGGGATTGCATTCAACATTTTTCAATGTACGTGTTAGCTTGATGCAATTAATCAATGAGTGACAAACTGTACAGCCAGCAGGAACCTTGATGGTTCAATGTACTATCCTCACTTCCCTTTCACAAATGATGAATCAATTGTAAAATGAAATTATTATAGAAAACAGGCTGAAAAAAACAAAAAAAAACTCAGGTGAACCCATAACTAACGAATGCATGTTGGCTGTTTTCTGGCTTTAAAAAAAAAAATGAAATATTTTCTTCGGTTGGCATATCAACTACAAGTGCCATTGAGAATGTTTGGGCCCACCGACCAAACAATACACTCCCTTGCTTGCCCCTTGGTGGTAAATGAACCTTGGTAATTAAAGTAACATTCTTGTGGTTACTACATCAATTGTGAGAGTCAATTTATAAACTCAGTAAAGGTTTCTTACATACTTCATGTACCTGACTATAGTCTCATTTATCATTCAGTCCCAACATACAATTAGAAGCAAAAACATTCTGTTTAACATCTCACGAGGTAAGCATTCTGACAATGAGTGAAATTCTTACTGCAACACCTGACTCAAGAGCACATACAGATACAGACAGACAGACAGACAGATAGACAGACAGACAGTGCTGTCTGGTCAGTTTGACCACTGCATAATATGATTAGTGGTCAGGGACTAGTGACTTCCAGCACCAGATTGACAAGTTCAATTACCTGGGACTTTCAGTGTCTAAACAGATGTAATAACAGTACATTCAATATTGAAAAATTAAACATGTAACAAATACTGTAAATGTTCCTATCATAATACATTTATTTCTCGACCATAACTTGATTGTGCTCTATGCTTACAAATTAGCATCATAACATAACAGCAATAATCGTGGCAAACTTTTAAAGTAACTGCTGCATACTTAAACTGCTGCATACTGCTGCATACTGCTAAAGTAACATGCTGCATCATAACATTAGCAAGTTCTTTCTCACCTCCTTTCAATGTATCAACATTTCACCCAATACTAGCTGTATAGACATGCCTATCGACTTCATTATTAAAATACCAAATTAAAGTTTTGCAAAACTTGTGTGAAAAAATTATAGTTACTTTCTGTGAATTAAAAGAATGATAGGAAATGCCAACGGTCATGACATGAAGAAAGCAAACTAGAATGAAATATTTGACGATGCCCTAGGGATCGAGCCCCAACCATCATACTTTTAAATAAAGCTCTGCACAAGGGGCCTAAAATTATCCCAAATTCATTAAAACCCCTCAGAATCTGAGTTTTGTCAAGCATGAAATGTTTGCAGGGGTTTTGCAAATTTATGGAAACTTTTTAGAAAGCACCCTACTTTTTTACAAAAGTCAACGATTTGGACAATTTGTTCTTTGCAAGGAGAAAGTTGTAAAGGAGTTAATAAAGTGCAAGCAGGAGATTTTTTCAAGTTATAAACATGGTGTCAACTATGGGGAAAACTTCATATCGCAAGAAACATGAATTTTGCTGAACACTTTTTTTTCAGATACACTGCAAAAGTATGCATGATAGGCACAGGGGGATTTTTTTTAAAATCTATTGTAAACTGGGATCATCGTCAATGATGATTGCCAATATAAATGGCTGCGTAGATGGACCGCTGCTTATTAACACTGAGGGCCATGTCTTTGATAAAGGGCCGTGTATAAATGCTATTAACACTGACAACATGCCTACATTGAGGGCTACTTATACTGCTTATTGCCCCTGTGTTGGTTTGTTGTCAACATGGGAGTACATTTTCTTAACAAAGCAAGCAGCATATCGTCATATTTCACTCCTGATTTGCTGTCATGCTGTGTAATATAACGTTGGTGCTTTACCTCAAAATCATATTTGCAGTTTACTTTTAGATTAAACATTAAACTGGTTTCTATCATTTTCCATGTGTGGGATACTTTGAACTAAATTGGCAGAATGTGATTGTGGACAGTTTAAATTATTATCAATGTTACCAAGTTCAAAGTGGCCTGTTTTTCTACTAATGACCGATCTATAGTTATTCACTGTTAACCTTCAGTTATTGTTTGAAAGTGATATACTCGTCAAGTTTTTATGCTTTCTGTTTTCCTGCAAACAGAATATGAGAAGGTTGAATAAAATGGAGGGCAGTTATGAATGAAGAGTGCTGCAAGGACACTATGCAAAGTAAAGGACTTTGTACATGTAAGTCCTATTTACAGTAACCTCAGCCCTCCAGAGGTGTTGAAAGAGTGAATGATTGAAAACCACTGAAAATATAACACATGTTAAGGTCAAGATTATAACCGGGGGGAAATAATACACAGTCAATGAATGGCTGTATAGGTATGGTGGAATGGTACCAAGATGTTACTGATGGTCCCAATATGGGAACTGTATGGGACTATAGTACTGATTGTACTACTGAAGCCCTGTATGAAAGTAGCTGTATAAGTATGGTGGAATGGTACTAAGATGTTACTGATTATCCCAATATGGGAACTGTAAGAATTAGACCAATGCTGCTACAGGTGTAACCCCCCTCCCAACCCCCCTCGCTCTGCGCTATTCAACATCACACATAAAGTCAAGAGCATAAATTATTAACGCAATAATGCATAGAGCAACTTACTATCTAGACCTTATTAATAATCTAGAGATGCTTCACAGAATGCACTATTTCATGTCTCAATGTTTTATTGTTTCTCTTGGGGAGGACCAAGAAACCCCTTTACATGGTAGTAGGTTTCAACAAACTCTGTGCTGCAACCCCTCCTTTAGATAATCCTTGACTTGCCTCTGGCCTTTCAATTAAAAGTCAGGCCCTGACCTACATCAGTTGCGATAACTTCTGGTCCCTCTCCCCACCCGTCTTTGACATGCATACCAAATTTTGTCTCACACCAGAATGAACGTCGGCTCGAGTCTGTTTCTGGAACTAACCCCCAGAGTACTTTTGCAATCTGAGCCAAACCATGAAGACAAACATATTATCAAATCTACTTTGCTGATCAAACGGTGTTTATAAGAACAAAGGCAATAAATATTTGTCTTAATAACGTGGATGAACTGAATTGTAAAAAGGTTTATCAAATATCATCACTCTAACCTTTCCAAAAAGGACAGAAAATTTCGGCCTCCCATCTCAAGCCTTTTTATGTTCTTGATTGCCCATTGTATGAAGTCACAAGTATTTTTCAGATGAAGAGATTTCTTGAATGCATTAATTAAGTTTCCCTGATCTAAATGTAAAACTTACTCACTTCCCCCATAATTCTCTTGAAATACAGTTATCCATCAATGTCAAAAAGAGAAATACTTCAATATTAAAGATGTCAATAATCTTTGTACTTATTGAACCCTTACCCCTTTCCACTCAATCTGGTTACCGCTTAATACCGTTCCACGCAGGACACATTACTGCCACCCTAACACCTTCACGACATCAACTTTCACCTAATACATCTCTAATAACTCTTTCATAATTTGGTGCTATGAGCACTAAAAAAAGAAAAAAAAAGAAAAAAAAAATGGGGAAAAAATGCTCCCTCAGCCAAAAACTATAAAAGTACTCTCCCTAGTCAATCATCTAAATGAAAACCAAGCCAACCTTGCAAGATTGCCTCCAATCAGTAAGGCTCCTGCCCCCCCCCCCCCCCCCCCCCCCC
>KN890162.1:7449-31726 GCA_000934455.1 Apostichopus parvimensis
AAAGGCATTGAAATGATGGTCCACTATCTACAATGTTTCTTGAGTATATATTGTATAAATATTTTCAAACTTTTTTAGTGGTCTGCATGGCATCTGTATGTACACTTTTTTTGTCATAATATACAGTATATGGCCATTTTGTCACACTTGAAATATCACCAGATTTTATGAACCCAAGGCTATATCTGTTATGATCACTTCAATTAATTTCATACACAAACAATATCTATCTATTACTTGCGACTTTGGTTCCCTTTTGTGATTTTCATACTAAATGAAACAATCTGGTTCCTTTAATTAGTACTGAAAGTATCAACACAGAGAAAAATAGTATCAAAGACATATCTCGAAATATATTTAATATCATCTCATACAATGTATCGGATTCTGTTGTTAAGCACGCTTTGAAATCATGGTGAAACAAATCTAGCTTTGACAGACATATAGGTAAAATAACTACGAGATCTGACTTATGATGCTGCTGTTTTCTTTTCGATTGTAGATGAGAGAATTCGTCCAAGTCTCTCCTCTTCCACACTGTCCACTCTTAGCAGCTTCTCTGCCTCTCCAACGAGTCACAACAAGGAAGCAACAAAACGAGAGCTTGTCAAAGGCGATAAAGGGGCGAGACACAATAAAGGTCTGCATGGTGATACTTCCAGTGATAGTACAGTCGTGCCACCTCAAGAAGACACCGGATTTACCAACACTTCAAGGAAACAGCTGACCAGTGTTTCTCCCAGAACAAGATTTAAATTTGATAAATGTAAAGATTCTTCAGAAACGCATGAAAGGAAAGGCAGTAGGAAAAAATATACCGCATTGAAAGAAAGAGGGAAACTGACTCCATTGGAGAAACAAGTTACGGCATTAAAGGAGCAAAACCCAGATGCGATCCTGTTCATTGAGTGCGGCTACAGGTACAGGTTCTTCGACAAGGATGCTGAGGTACGTGGCATTTTGTTTATAGCCATCTAGATACATGACTCATGTCTCAGTGCTCATAGCAATTACAATTTTTTACCATTGTAATATTTTTCTGTGTAGGCCGAATGTCATGTGAGGTCAGAGAGCAGTGAAAGTCTGAAAACCTTGTAAATGTGATAACTTTTTATTATCTTTTAACTTGACTTTTTTATTATCTTTAGTGGGAAGTGGTATTTGAAAATGTTACTGAAATGGTTTCCAACATTACCTTATACTGGTAACAATATCGTTTACTTTCACGCTGAATATGTGAAAAGTAATACAAAGAGATATTCAGCTCCAATTGGCTATGTGATACCACACATTGACAAAATGTCAGCTCCATGGCATACTGTAGCTGTTTGAAGTTTCCCAAAATTGAGCAAAAAATTGTAAAACTTTCTGGAGGAGTTTTTCAGCACAACTATCTCATTCATATATCACGATTAAGATGTTGGTTTGGCTTTTGCTTTTCCTTTAACAAGTTAACCAGACCCACAGATTATTACTCAAAACAAGATCACAATTGATCAATGAACTCACCTTCCTAGAATGTTTCCACCCAAGAAAAATGTCAACGATGGATTTGTTGATGAATTTGATTGGATTCTCAATATTTGTAGCCCAGACGCTTTTCCACATCAGTATCAACCACATACAAAAATGTAATTTGAAGAATTTAAAAGGTTTTTACACTCTTGGTCTGTATTTGGAATGAAACTTGACCAGTCAAGGTTACGAGCTACTTTGTTCTGAAAACAAAAGGATATCAAGAAGTTGGTCAGAATCAGCTTGAAAAGCTGTCTTGAAAACAGGCTCATATACCTCTGAATCAAGTTGACTACGCATTGTCTTTTCTAAAAGTTATTCATCAACTAAAATAATTGTTTGTCAACTCACAGTTAGGGCTGGACAGCCATGTACCAACCAGGGGATAATTTTTTTTTTTTTTTTACGTATTAACTGTTCACCGATTTTGCCCAGAACTCACTATTTGAAATGTTTGAATACTTTGGCTAAGTACCTGAGCTTTGCACTCTTTCACAGATTGCAGCCAAAGAGCTCCACATTCAGGCCTTTCCAGATCACAACTTTATCGTGGCGAGCATACCGACCCATCGGTTGTTTATCCACGCACGAAGGCTCGTTTCCAAGGGATACAAAGTGGGTGTCGTGAAGCAGACAGAGACGGCAGCAATCAAGGCCTCCGGAAGCAACAAATTGGCTCCTTTTGAGCGTAAATTGACCGCCCTCTATACGAAATCTACAATGATAGGCGAAGATATCCTTTTTGAAAATCACTCTTAAAACAGTCACTTTGCTTTTTTCTATGAGTATCCCAAAATCTCTTTAAAAAAAGGTTCTTTCTTATAAATTGTCTTTTCTGTTAAATCAGGCTTAAAAATTTGGAAGTATCTTGGAGAGGAAAGACTTCCTCTTTTTGAGCAAACGCTTGATTAAGAAATACTTGTTACTCGTCTGAGTACTTTGCAAGCACCTAGAGGAAAAAAAACATCTGAGTATGTACATGGCCAAAGATATAAAGTACATCAACAATAACTTCATTCTAGTTTTATAGTCTACACAATTAGACTTCCGTACGCAGGGAATAATTATCTGGTATCGCATCGTAAAACGATATACAAACCGGGTAAATTTCTGTACAAGTATAAAGATGTATATACTAGCGGTTGTACACAGGTACCATAGTATTTTGTAAAGGAATTTTCAGAGCCTTCCAAAACTGCCACTCAATATTCAAGCACTAAATTATTCCCCGAGTACGGCTTGTTTAGTTGCAATGTACTTGGTAAGGTGCAACACCTTTAATAAAAGTTTATGTTTGCAAATGCAGAGAGAATGTTGGAATATAATTAAATACATGTCCAACAGTTATTTGCATCAACACTACTCCTGTTATGAATTTAACTTTCTTGCATCGGTAATAACTTCCTCTCCTCCTCCTCATTCCAACCCCTCACTTTCTTCTTGTCCAACTGATAAAATGATGACATCAACAAAGCATCACTAATTTGTCTCTTATGTATTCTGGTTTCAGTAACCCCCGATTTTACTTGAATTCCCCTCCCTCCTTAATGGATCAATCCTTGGATCAAACTGAACACTTAAAGGACTCTGTTATTTGTACTTTAATTGGTTGTGAGAGAGAATTGTCTTCATCGCTTTAAACATTAACGTAGTATCAGATGTAATCTAATGATCCCCACGCTACCCCGTTCTTGCCTCCGTTAAAACCATCGCACTTTCTTTACCCCATTACCATAGAAACCACGAGCCATTCAAATCCATGTTCAGCATGGGTCATTCCCCCTGATTTTTTTGGTTTTGGTTACAAAATATAATTTTTCATAAATAAGAATGTATATTTATGTTGAGACCAAAATGTTGGATTTATGAGAGCGTCTATTCAGAATGATTATATTAGTTTTGAATATTTGCTCTTTAGGTCTCAAGTTCTCAGTAATTTATGATATGAAGTACATCTGAGAAGCCTTTATGATTAAGAGTAGCATGCATATTTTATTTCCCCTTTGAAGGATACGAAACCTCGCAGAGCACAGTTTGAGTTGTTATTTCATTTGGAGTCAAGAAAGTAAAGGTTGTTAGAATTTCACGTGTGAAGTGATTTTCACGGCCAAACTGTGCATAAAGTTTCATTTTTTCATTAAGATTTTGCAAAATTGTCTTAACAAACTAGACCCAGAGCATAGAACAATTCTCTCTTGACTAGAGCACCTCTAATTGTCAAAAAATTTGATATTTTATGCAAACAAACATCAATACTCGAAGGGAAAGCTAAAAAATGTTTCGCAGCATCACTCGACACGCTAAATTGTGAGTGCATTAATTTCCTTGTATCGAGAGTTGCCAAGATCTTCATGTCCAATTGAGCAGGAATTGTCTGTAACGATGTCATCAAGTGAAATCATTTGTCATCAAGTCACTGTTATTTACTGAGAGAACTTAAAGGGTCACAATGGAAAACATCGTTCAATTTCAAATTAGCAAAAGTTGTTTTAACTAACCTCTCTTAAAATAATAATTACAATGCAAAGTTTGGCTGAGTCCTATTAACAGTCAGAGCCGTTAAAATTATGGATGGAAGTTGGCATGCAACTCATAGTTTGTAAAGAGGGATCTGATTGTGGGTTTTGATGTTTTCAGTATTTGGATTGTTTGTGATCAACACATTTTCTTTTTGTTCAAACTACTTACAGAATGATCACCATAGTAATGAGTTTAATCCTTATAACATTTGATGTTTTTGAATCACCCTTTTTACTCACATGCACACACACATACACTAATCTGATGATCTTATAACAAAGAGTACACCTTTAGACAGATCTACATGTTCTATGGGGGAGGGGGGGGGGAGGGTGACTTTCACCATCATATTTTATAATAAATGTGTCCCTGGGAACTTTTTGTCCACAATTTCCTTTAAACAAAATCTTGTTTTGGCATCAGTTTAAACGCTTACATGTGATTAGGCACATAAAAGCTATATGAACAAGGTTCCTAACAAATGCCAGAGCAGTTGGACGTGTTTATACTGATGTGTTAACCTTAACCAAATTGATTCCATTTAATAATGTGTAAAGTTAGCTGATAGTTAAGCCTCAACAGGTAATGACAAGAACAATGTTAACCCTGGTTCATATATGCAAAGCTTGTCTTGAATATAGTTTAATACATCTGTTACAAGAATATGGCTGAGACTAGGCTAACTTCATCAACATTAACCAACATTCTCAAGAATACGGCTGGGGCTAGGCTTAATATTGGTAATTTCTTATTCGACGTTAACCATCATTGTTAAGAATATGGCTGGGGCTAGGCTACATATTGATGATTACATCAACATTAACCAACATTCTCAAGAATACGGCTGGGGCTAGGCTAAATATTGCTTATTTCTTGAACATTAACCTACATTTTCAAGAATTGGCACATCAGCAGTGATATTGATACAACAAACTAACAGTAGAGCATCTGTGTCAGAAGAGAAGTAATTCTGCAAACACAGCCAGTGGCTTTTACCGATCGTAATGTCTGTATTGAAATGACCATGTTCTGATAATAATAATACATATGCTGTGATCAGTGCACTATATCCCAGTACTTAACCATTTGGGGGATTTACCACACACAAATTTCTACTAGCATATAAAAGTGCATCAATGAATTATTCTTTAACGTTTTCTCTTCTCATAAGGTATTATTTAAACATTTGACAAACTTACAAAATGACTATAGCTTTTAAAAAGTGAAGAACAAATTGCAGATATAAATAACTCAAACAAGGTGGTGGGGGGGGGGGGGGGGGAGAAGAAAAAGAGAAAGAAAAGAAACTAAAATGATAAAGTAAGAACAAATGTAATGACCAAATTGTTTTCCTGATTTGATCTTCCTCGAATAATTGATAAAAAATAAAATGATAAAGGTTTCTCATTCTGTTCCCTGTTTGAATGAATACATTAATGATTCATTAGTCTTATCATTAATGTGTTTAATTTGTTGAACAAGGAGGCCCAGTGAGAGAAAGCCCTATTTCAGTTTTTCAACCATCTGATAGTGTTCAACCGTTTTAATTATTATTGACTGGTGTGTGGTTTCAGAAAACTTCAAACTTACTTTCAGGTAAGAATGTTTGAAACTTTTTGCATTTTTAAAAATCCACAAAATAACAAGAAAAGTCAAAGCTAGTATTATTTATACCAGTCAATGAAATACTTCAAGAGCTCTTGAATTACAAATTTTGAAGGACTCTAACAGAGTTGCATATGTCAAGGTTATCACTTTGAGCTTATTTTACTGAAGAAATATCGACAAAGGAAGCAACTTTAGAATTAAGAAAAATAGAAAACATTAAAATTCATAATATAAAATGAAAAAAAAAAAAAAAAAAAGTAACAGACTCGACTTTTACTACTACATAACTTTCAAAACATATAGAAAACCTGCAAAAATAAAGAAATTTTTAGAATGTTTTGTAATTTTCATCTCCTTTTCCATCTTAAATTATGGCAAAGCCTGGTCAAAGTTTGTTTGATGGATTGATGTAGGGGCAATGTGTCATTTATAACAGTCTACGTGAGACAAAGTTTAATGCCAGAAAGTAGTGGTAAAATAAATTTAAAATTTATAACCAAACAAAAATGAAATTTGTCTTCATCTATCCTCCATTTGTAGCTTGTTATGTGTTTGTTTGTTTCAATCTTAGTTTCCCATTCTTTGCTTATGTCTTTGTAATTAAGGTAAGCTCATTGTGATTGATTGTGGTAGGTACTTTGATATTTTGACCATTTCACCCACATAGCTTTGTGCACAACATGGTCGTCATATTACATTAATTGGGAAATATTTAAGAACAGAATTTCAGCATACTGGTTTATTGAATTTGTTTATTTTGACCACATTCATACCTGACCAAACAACTGCTAATGCGACAGCATGAATTATATTTTCGTAATTGAATAGATTGTTGTGATCCTCCAAGTTCACCTTGATGAGTCATTGAAGGTCTCTAAAATAGAAATCTTGAGTGAAGAATAATGATTTCCTTCAGTTTTCTAATAAAGTAATTGATGCAGTCATAATTTTGTAATTTTTCATATCAATTGAATTGAATGAAATTCTATCATTTTTATACGTAATATTTACACTGACATATATATGCATACAAAAACGTTAAATTTAAAGAGGCAGTATATTGCTAACGCTGGTAGTATTTTGCCTTTTGTTTCTATCTTTGATAAACCAATTAAGTTTTCTCTCATTTAATCTTCACTCTGTAACTAGCATATAGTCAAACCCGTGGAAATTGTGAACATATTACTAGCTGAAGCTGATGATATTTAAATTTTTAATCCCTGTTTATGATTTCAATCAACAAAGTGTCTCTCAAAGTTTCTTTTTGATGTTCTTAATGTATTATTCGAAAGAATCTGTTTTAAGGCTAACATTCACTTCTGTGGGGTTGGAGGATGCACAATGAATGTATAAACAATTCCTGTGTATAATACGCAAAATGTCAAGAAGAAAATGTCACTCAAAGTTTCTTTTCCATGTGTTTCATATATTATTCAAAAGAGATTCTGTGTAAGACTTGCATCCAAGTCTGTGGGGCTTAAAGGATGTACATGAATGTTTAAACAACTCCAGCTTATTAGACTCCAAAAATGACATCTATGTTATCTGCAACTGCGGGTCACAAACTACAACATTCAATGCCATAAAATTGTATTAATGAAAATACTGAATCGTTCTTACCTTAACATGTTAACACATTTACAATCTTCTGAAGGCACAGAAGCCTCTGACGCTAGCGGAGGGAGTGAGCCCAACACCTTTCTGCTCTGTGTTTGTGAAATTCAAGGAAAAAAAGAGAGTAAATCAAAGTCTTCTCCAGAGATTGGAATTGTGGTGAGTAACCAACTTGATAATTTCTACGTACATTAACCTATATATACATGTCGGAGGTGTTTTGGGAACGTTGTCATAACGTTTTAACATTTTATACATTTTTAAGTCTTTAGTGCAACGTTTCATATTAATATAACTATAATTCTTCAACCAGATTCTGCATGGAAGCAGATGAACAATCGACGCATTTCTGTGTCATTGCCTTAAATCTTCTTCAGAAGTCAGTGAATACATGAATGTCAAAATATGAAATAATGTATGCACTGCGAGAGACTTATTTCATTCAACAATTATGTGACAACTCTTTTAAATCCATAAGACTTTCATGTCCCAACAACAAGGATGTGCTTGATAACCTCAAGTTCCTTGGCAAAATTAAGAATGAATATTTTATGATGAAATTTATTCCCATTCATCAGTTTACTAATTTTATTTATTTAATCACTAAGATTTAAACTTAAACATTATGTGAATATCATGCTTCTACTCATGAAGTAGGATATTTTTGAATTTATGAAATTCTACCAAATTCTCCTGTTTTTTTGTTAATTTGGTTACACAAATCCTCGGTAACAATTCAGTAAAACTAAAAGTAATAGTATTAAATATGTATCAATGTAGAGAAGAGAAAAAAGTGATGAAACAAACACGAATGTTTTCACCACTCAGTACACAACATTAAAATGTGGACTTCAGGTGCTATTAGTACATTAACTTTCTAGGAGATACCTATATTCAAGAGCAGCTCACTTTATGCACTCACAACATCACAGCTGTATGTATAATAAATAGATCACAGCAAAAGCAACCAGTTTACGGGGCATACTGGTTACGGGGCATACTGGTATACAGGGCATACTGGTTTACGGGGCATACTGGTTTATAGGGACATACTGGTTTACGGGGCATATGGTTTATAGGGACATACTGGTTAACAGGGCATACTGGTTAACAGGGCGTACTGGCTTACAGGACATACTGGTTTATAGGGACATACTGGTATATGAGGCATACTGGTTTATAGGGACATACTGGTTAACAGGGCATACTGGTTAACAGGGCGTACTGGCTTACAGGACATACTGGTTTATAGGGACATACTGGTATATGGGGCATACTGGTTTATAGGGACATACTGGTTTACGGGGCATACTGGTTAACAGGTCATACTGGTTTATGGGACATACTGGTTTACAAGGCATACTGGTTTACAGGGCACACTGGTTTACAAGACATACTGGTTTACTGGGTGATTGGTTTACAGGGCATACTACTTTACAGTATATCGTGAAAATCAAACTGCATAAAGTCCTCATGTATGTCCAGTTCTGTACAAGAGATGCACATAATTAACATGAATTTCCCTTTATCCGTACTATATGAATATTAAAATATGACCTGCAAGTTTGTACTACGACAGTAAGGACTGTACACTTAGATCACCATCAAAATCTTACCCTAACCCCTCCCCGTCCCCGTCCCGGTTCCTTTTTCCCCAGTCCCACACCCCGCCACACCCCACCCCACCCCACACCAATCTACTTTCATTCCTCATCTTTCATGTTATTTATTTATCCAGGGCCAAGGAATACAAAAGGAGAAACAGTGACAATTGATAACATAAACAAATATTGATTAGGCTGTTCAGTCACTAGATTGAAATGAATACAACATATTGCCTGTTAATTAATTAAGAATTTAATTAAAAGCCAAATGTGCAAAGGAGAAACTACTCTCTTTTGTAGTGTAGAAAGTTCAGCTTAGGTTGAACAGTCTCTTAATATATAAGCAATGTTACCTGTCAGTAAGCACTGACCGCCAATATACGCAAAGATCTCATGCCCCTGCAAAGTTTTCCCCAGCTTCTGAACTATGTGTGCAAAGAACTCATAAGGGCATGCAAAACTGAAAGCTGACAGCCACTTTTGCTGGTTCATATCAAGGTTGTACAAATAGCCACAAGAATATCTTATACAACTATTTGCCAAAATCAAACATAAAGTCCCTGTGTGCAGTAAAAACAATAGGACAATAAAAATTGTTTGTATAAGTTTCTTATTCATTTTTGTCATAACTTCCAAAATGTAATCAAACCATATTACAATCGACTTTGCCAAACATTAGACATTCATTTATGGTTTTGCAGTGTCAGGTTGAGGGGGCCGGGGGGGAGGTCAGTGGGCATGCACATAAGGGCACTGCTTAGAGAGATCATTGCTTTTAGGCTATCCAAATGACTACTCTAATTACATAAGTCGGTATATAAGTGTCACTGAAAGATGTTCTTTGAAGTCACAGTTCCGGTAAGAGCAGTTTTTCATTTGTAGTTTGTCATTCTGATACAATACTGGAGTGGATATTGAAGACGATTTTTGTCAATATTTTTCTTTTAATTTTTTTAAATGTTTGCTTATCAAATAGACATTGAGTTCCCTCTGGTTTGATGTAATCCTGGGAGATTATATTTTATAATTTTCATATCAATTTAAGCTTGACCAATTTATCAAGAGCTGTGATAACATTTTACGGTCTAGCATTCGATTATTCATTTCATTGGAGTTGTGATGGTTTCCTCGATATATCTCCTGTACAATTAAACAAACCTAAGAGGAGATTTTGAAGGTAAATGTTTATTTGATTGACCAAGCTTGAGAAGAGAAATATGGAGTTTTCAGCTGGGAGTTTAAGGCGATTGCTGGAAGTTCATCGCCTGCAGTTTTGTTGACCGAAGATTGTTTACGGATGCCGATATTGAACTCATTCAAGCCTTGATGAAAAATTGGAAGACTTGATAATTATTTCTGCTTAGGGATTGAATGGTCATCCATTCTTTATAAAGATGATAGAAATTTTGTACGTCATGAAAAGAAAAATTTGTTTGTTTAAAAGTCTGAAAGGAACAGAAGACGAAACTGTGCGATGTACAGCATTTTTATGAAAAGGATTAAGAGTGAATCAAAACAGGGACTTTATTTCTAGATAAACAGATTTAAAAAAAAAAAAAATGCAATTTGTAATGTAACAATTGTATCAGACTAAGGAGATTTTTGTCTCCCATCAATCGTTCAAACAATGGCAACTGCTGATTATGTATGTATGATCTCTGCAGTTTATGAATATTCATCGCAGGGTGTTAACTTGTACCAAATTATCCACATTCCCTCTTGCTCACAGTATCCATCACAAATGTTGTCATTTTGTGAAGAATGCATGTGTAGGAAATACAGTCCTTTGTTCAGGGAAATGTTTATTCTTTGGATATATCTCAATTAATCATTTAGCCTAATTAGCGTGATTTTAAGGTGTCGCAGCTTGCAAACGTGATTGCAGGTTAAATGGATTGTCCAGACACTGTTTACAGATAAGCATGGAGAGATTGTTGGCCACTTGAGAAATATCCTAATTATAATAGAAAAATGCTGTACAGTCAATAGGTGACATATCAATATTTATTATATCAACAATTTTATATTTCTATTTATAAGTTTGTATACATTTACACTACATTGCCAATGTGTTGATATCCGAATAAACTGAATTAATTAATTGATTTATTTATTGACTAATCTGTATAGGAGGTGGTCCTGTAAGTTCTTCCAGGTCCAAATTTTGTATCACCCTCGATACGAACGTGAAGGATGTTGAAACAATGGACGTTATTGGTTAGCTAGGCTAGGTTAGCTAGGCCTAGAAGTGACTAAATATTCTAACTTCGATACCAAGAAAACTTCCAGTGACGGCAAACACACATTTTGGTGGTTAGAAAACGAGCTAGGTATATTAAAATACCAGCATCAAAACCAAAGCGTGATCCTTTATTAATCACTTGGGAAATACCGTCTTATGAAAGATGTAAGTTGTGTATGAAAATGTTTGAGTTCCCCAACTCTCACCTAGTAATGTATGATTTGCATAAGTTGTCCATATCATACATCTGCTGCAAGTGGACCAGTCTTCAATCTTGGAACAAAATGTTTACAAAGTTTTATCTACAGTATCTCTGCTTTGAGCCTGAAAGGAATATTTTTGTGAAAAATGGGATCCAGTTCTTCCGGTCATATCAGTTTTTTGTCTTTGTATCACCCTTAGCCTTGCCCTGTGATGAATTTTAGAGTGTTAAAGTGCTTGAAATGTTGGCCCGTCCTGCCAGAAAGTTTGAATCTAACACTGACTTACGCCGAGAGGTGACGTCAGTGCGGCGCATTGGTCAGAATCGATCAGATCTAACTCTAAGCTTGGCCTTGATAAAATACACAGGAATGTGTACAGACTTCGGGTACGGCTGTGATTAAAAAAATCACTCAAATAACAAATATCTGAACAACATAACCGAGAAAACCGAGTTAGGGAGGAACGTTTTAACTCTTCAATAGATTGCTAACTTGCAACTTCACCGAGAAATTTCCATCTTAATCGCTAATTTACTTTCAGAAATTTAACTTTCCTCACTACAGTGTAGCTTGCTAATGATAGTGTCCCTGCAGCCCCCGAAAGGAAGTGCCGCAATGACGTCACAGGCGCTCATCGTTCTCCACTGTTCGAAATATATCAGATTAAGTTGGCGCGAGGTTCAAAAATTCACTTCTCCTGAATCATAGGATGAAAAATCCCTGAACTAGGACTGTAAAAAAATTATTATATTTTATTCATATTCCCAATAGTAGACTGCCACTAAAGAATTCCTTTTAGGTGTTAGTGTTCTACAGCGAGAGCTAAACCATTTCTCACAACGATTGATAGATCAACCGCATCAGTAGATAATGATTGGATCTTGACTTAAATGTTTGTGTGTCTTCATTCCACTCCATTAATGACATAGCTGACCAAGTTTCCACGGAAATAAGCAATTAAAAAAATATAAAGTAAGCGTAGAGATTTTTGCATGGTTTCATAAATTTGGGAGTTTAAATGCTCAAAATAGTGATAAAAATGTCTGCTTAACATTTGGGGGGGGGGGGGATATAAAGTGTTAATGGTAGCAGGATGGAACAATTCCTGTAGACCAGTTTATATCATTATATACAATAATATACTTTAATATAATATGTAAAACATATAGGCTTAGCATAACACAACAGCATCACTGAGTTTCAGTTCAAGCAGTCAAATTCTCTAGAGAAGGTAACTCTTAACTCAGCTTTGAACTGTTGCTTAATATCCCATCAGGACGGATTAATAAAATCATTTTATCAGTGAGTAGAGACTCCCGTACTCTTCATTCTTTCTTTTCCCAAAATAAAATCTATTTTTAAACCAGAAACCTACCTTTTAGATTTAGAACTCAATTTATGACAAATGATTTATTCAGATGTGAATATAATATAAACTTACAGATTTTGTAGGAGGTGCAACTATTCTTTGTTTTATAGAGGTACTCTTTGTAACAATAATTGGTGGAACCAGCTAAGTACACAGTACGTGCTCAGCTTTGAGAATTTTCGTTTTTCAAACACATGCCGTCTATTATTTAGAGTAGTTTCAACCCGTAGTTCTTTTCATAAAATTATCATCTCTTGATGAGTTTTTAAGTAGTTAAATTAATTAATCTCTTGTAAATAGCATCTTTGCCAATGACATCCCATCAAGTCTTGACATGTGTCATCATGTAAATAGTAAGTGGACACTTGTCGAAACAGAAAAGAATTTGGGGAAAAACACAGATTGACGAGACATTTTAGCTTTCGGCTGTATTGTTGGAGATCCTTTGTTTATCAGATGCAAAAAGTATTAACTTAGTTACTATTTAGCCATTACCTAATTGGGAATCAACTCATTTCTGATCAAGGTGTTGTCTAGAAAATGTTCTCTTTAACATTTGTCAAGAGCTCCCAAAAAAAAAAAAAAGATGAAAGTTTCAAAACTGTTGACTATTTTTCCTACATTTCATTAACTGTCCTTTAGTAGTCAATCTCATGAACTTCAAAGGTTTTTTTTTTTAAATAGGAGAAGAAATATCCGCTTTTTAGATGTACTGATGAAAGTTTCTCAACATCTTTGATTTGTTTTTGTGACATTTTGTGAATACTTTTTGATAAAAATCTTTATTGTAGATCTACTAAACTTTGTTCAGTTTCAACAACATACGCTCTCAGATTAACTGTCTATAGTTTTTCATTTGAAGATATTTCCAAACAAATGATACTTACTGTAAGTATAAAATCTTACTCTTCTTCAGAACTGATTTATTTATAACTGCAGCTGTTGGTTTGCATAATTTCAATTGCTAAAATTCCATCTTGAAGACCTAGACATGAACGATGCCAAGTTTGTCAAACATTATCAGAAGGAACTTGGCTGAAAAGTTTGCCCTACGTGTTTAATGGCAGTACGTGTAACAACTTTTGCCCCGATTCTTATGCGTAAAGTAAACTAGGCTTATCAAAGAAAAATTGTGAGATTTGTTGCTCTGACAATTGTACCAACTTGTAAGGATGTGAATAGATCGTTCTTACAATTTATTTGTTTTCGGTCATGTGTTTTCCAACACACGTCATTCAAAACCAATTATTTTGGCATTTTTTCTTTACTTAATGTTCCTTCAACCATTAGTGTGCAAACAGGTGGTTGTAAATTGTCAAATCCCGCAATGGAAAAAAAAACCATTAACAAATACATCAGGAACACAGTTTTCTCTAGTGATCTAAAAAATGTCTTGTTGGGAGTTTACATTCAACAGGCTTAGCTACAGTACAGTAGGCTACTCATAGATTGTTAATAGATTCTGTACTGTATGCAAATGAACAAAACAGTAAATCTGTTCTGATAATCTAAGGTTCTATAAAGGGATGCTGTTTAGATTTATTTTTGCATGAATATCTGCCTGTGTTTGTCCCTTTAACTGAGAGCATTACAGTTTCTTTGGGCATTGTTTAGGAATTTGAAGAAAAGAAATAAGGTTAAGCATCTCTTCAGGCAGGTATTTTCTTTTGCCAACAAGTTTTATACCAAACCTTACAGAGTTTTGAAACATAAGGAGGTCCTCATAGAACTGTGTACACGATATGGAGACCATTGTTCAAGCTTGGAGGTCCTCTTAGAACTGTGTACACGATATGGAGACCATTGTTGAAGCTAGGAGGTCCTCATAGAACTGTGTACACGATATGGAGACCATTGATCAAGCTAGAAGGTCTGCATAGAACTGTGTACACGATATGGAGACCATTGGTCAAGCTAGGAGGTCCTCATAGAGCTGTGTACACGATATGGAGACCATTGGTCAAGCTATGAGGTCCTCATAGAACTGTGTCCACGATATGGAGACCATTGGTCAAGCTAGCAGGTCCTCATAGAACTGTGTACACGATATGGAGACCATTGATAAAGCTAGGAGGTCCTCATAGAACTGTGTACACGATATGGAGACCATTGATCAAGCTAGAAGGTCCGCATAGAACTGTGTACACGATATGGAGACCATTGGTCAAGCTATGAGGTCCTCATAGAACTGTGTACACGATATGGAGACCATTGGTCAAGCTAGGAGGTCCTCATAGAACTATGTACATGATATGGAGATCATTGGTCAAGCTAGAAGGTCCTTATAGAACTGTTTACACAATATGGAGACCATTACTCAGCCATTACTTAAAATTTGATTTGATTCCTTCCTTAATTATCATTTCGTTTTTTTGCTGCCCAGACATTATTTCCATTAGTATAAATGTCATGTACAGATTAAACTACATCCCTTCATTAAAATGTTTTTAAACGCTTAAGAAATTATTTCAAATGAGACTTGACTATTCCAATGGTTTCCCCCTCAGTGACCTGCGTTGCCATGGGAATTTTAGCTTCGTTTGACGTAATGACTTAAAACCGGATGAGAGAGAACTTGAAAAACTGCTTTACTCCCTAAGTTTGCAGCTTGGAAGAATGAAAGAACATTGCGCAATTTGAAAGAATATCACTTCCCTTTACCTACATGTCTATTGTAACAAACAAAACAATGATTGTACCATAACTGTATCAAATTTCTGCAACGGTCGATCGGGTGGGTGTCTTTCTCTTTCTCTACAACTTTAGGTAGGTTTGAATCAGTCTCTGTATGTCTGAACACATCTGTGTACTGCATCTACTAGTATATACAGGAAGTATAAACCAATGTGCATGACTCCGAGAATTGGCAATACTTCTCTTGGCATGCCGTCCCCTGAATAGAACATTGAGTGATCACGGTTCTGATCGCAAGGAATAGTTCACTTTCATGACAGGAAATGTGAACTTGTACGGTTGGGTGATGCCAAGTTTAAACTGAATGCACACTTCCTGAATTTCAAAACGTCCAACAAAACAATTGAAGCTATGTAACGAAGATACTCTTAATGGGATTATACGTACTCAATTAGCTTTGTTTTAGAAAAACCTTTTGTTTGTTAATATCCTGTTGTTTCATGATAAATTTCTCTTTGCTTATCTTTTAATCTTATTTGGGAGGTTTCCAAAGATCAAAATTTATAGCAGAATTGTTTTTACTTTAAGTTAATCAACCTTAAAATGAGACAATAGATTTTAACTTCCTCCATGGAAGCTGTATATCGGTGTTCTATATGTGACAATAGGTTACAAGGGTTGTTTTTACTCCAGGAAGACTTAAAGACAGCACTCGATATATTATTAGTAATTACATTTATGGAATAATACTGTAGATTTATGTAGGTCATGTTTTATTCTTGTGATATTCTCCGTTAAGATGTTTAATGTCTAGAATACAGGCCTGCCTAATCTATAGTGAGGATTAAGCCTAATCCTCTTATCGAGTCTGTAGTTGTTCACGTTTGGTCGATTGTTTTAATCCCTGTTGTTATGAACCTTTTGTGAGAACTCCATCGGTTATCGTAGCTTCAAATATGAAACAATAATTAATTAGCTCCCTGGGATGCAATCAAACGCCTTTTGTCATTAGCAAATTGTTACCACATTTTAAACTAATTATTACGTGGGGGCACGAAAGTCTTTCGTTGGTTACTAATTATTGCATCGCGTCGGCGGAGCGGAGGTAATGGTCTCCTTGCTAGACAATAAGTACCACAGGTATATGCTGATACTAGCAACGTTTCATGTTTACATTTCGCTGCATATTTTATTGTGTAATGTTAGATCAAGTTTGCATTGTTTTTAGCTGATGGTCCTCTGATATTCACAAAATATTCTTAATGATACCAGTTTTAAAAACTGAAGTAAAGATGTGAATACTTTGACTAATTATGACTGTTTGTGATCAAAGCATATATCAGCTACAGTAGTGGACAGGTCCTTTGAATCAAAATGACATAATAAACAAAAAATGGAAAAAAAAGAATTGCAAAACAAGCAAAGCCAAATATTGTCAATTCTGTATGAAATGAAGATGTTGTGATGAACAAGTTACTTCATTTATGAAAAATTTCATGGTATTATGAAGTATTATAAGATTGGAGACTTAAGTAAGACTAAATTAATCCATCATTTCCCCACGTTTGGCTGAATTTATCTTGGTTTTCTGAACATATTGCTTTGCTACTTTTCCTGGTAAAAATGTGAGTGTTGCCAAAAACTGATTCTAAAATGATGACGCTTCCAATATGACGTCATTTTGGCATTGTCTTCAATAACAACTCTGCTTACTTTAACCTATTGTTGTCAATGAAGGGAAAGTAAAAGGTTTCTACAACCTACGCTTGTGCCCGTTGGACAAGACACCAAGACAAATATGGCAGTCTTCTAAGGAGACTATAATGTCTCCCAAATTGTACAAAAGTTACTAACCTGTTTGTTTGTCTATCATTTAATTAAGTTGTATGAACTAGCTAATATGGCACCTCAAAAGTGAATTGTCATAAATATAGATTTTTGAAATACATGAAAAGTATATAAGGGTTAACATTTTCATATGAACATACTGTTGTCATCAATGTCACATGTGGTCTCTCATTAAATAGTTTTAATGAGTCTTTCCTTGATCTACAGGCCATTCAGCCATCTACTGGTGACATCATCTATGACAGTTTCCATGACAACAGTACAAGGCAAGAGCTTGAGACCAGGGTGCACCACATTAAACCGGTGGAGATGTTGCTGCCAGAACGTCTCTCACCTGAGACAGAGAAGTTGTTAAGAGGCATCATATCGATGAGGTTTGTAATGAGATGTAGCCAGGTCGGCGCACAATTATGAGGTCACAATACATCCTGATCAGATATGGACCCCTTATCATCTGTCTTAGAAATACTGTTCGGGTGGAGTTACCAACAATTTAAGAAAGAAACTTTGTGATTTTCAGATACTTTCAACAAATTATAATTAATACAGTGAGAAACTTTCTCGATGGAGGTTTATCCATCTGGAGACCGCAAATTGAGCCCAGATAGGCAAAACATCTTGTCGATAGTAACAGATCCTAAAACCATTGTAATGTTTACAATGCATAGCAAGTTTCTTTACTTCAAATCTGTGACAATTTTTTATGTAGGTACCCTTCAGAAACCCTTGGTTTGTAACAAGGTGGAGAGGGCATCCCTCAACCTTTTACCCTTCCCTTTGACCATGACAACTCGACCCCATTTCTTCAGTTAAATGTGGTAACCCCAGGCATGGTACTGTATGTGTTAGTACATGATACCTGATTAGATATGCCAACTTTGCCTCTCTTAGACAGAAAGTCTCCAATGATAGCTGTGGTTGTATCCATTAACTATCTGTTTTTTGACAAATGCTTGCTCTAATTCCATTTAAATGAGATGTAATCATGTGTGTATTAGTGTCAAGTGGTAATCACTTGAAACAAGCAGAAACATTGGCAAAAATTAGAACTGCAAAGTTTGCATGTGTCAAAGTTTTTTTGATTCGTTACTAGAATTGCGAGACCATGCTTTCTAAACTTCACATAATATTCATTCCAGTGACTAGCGTAGTGTTCGTAATACATACAAACACTTAAAAGTATATATTTAGACATAATGACATTTATTAAACTTTTTTTTGGGGGGTGGAGGGGGGTGGGGAGAAGACCCTACTTTAAAATTCATTTCTGTGGGCTGTCATTCTGTAAACGTTTATTGTCATAGATCTGAAACCTCCTACTTTCTCTTTATTTCTCTTTTCATGTGTTCAACATAAAATGTTGAACAGTGTTAACATCGAAATCAGTACCATCATTTGGTCACAGTATTCTATATTTTATAACAGCATTTGCATGACCCGCTCCTTTACAGAAAGTATATATTAAAAAATAATGACGAACATAAAAACCCGTAGACCACACGGTGGCTTGATAATGACATGTTTAGACTTGATCAAGTCTTCTGCCTTGTGTGTGAAGGAACATTTAATCTGAAATATCTCCCAAATGAAATTTAAAGCATAGCTCAGCTGTGTGGCGAAGTTGTCCGTCAAACTTGATCTCTTCCACTGAGACGAGTAATCATGGTAGGTTTCTTGCATACTGGTTGTGGGGTGAGGAGGTGGTGGTGGTGGTGGTGGAGGAGGAGGTGGAGGCGGTGGTTGTTCATGAATATAATCTCAATCAAATAATGAATTATGATGGTTGGCTTTGTGTCTCCTTGAAAGTTCCCAAAACAATAACATAAGTAAAGAACAATATGGAGAGTTGGAGAATGTATGTAAATTGCTAAACCACAACACAAAACTAATTGTCCATGGATGTGTAAGAATTTGCACTTTCATGCTGTACAAAGACAAGAAATAGTAACTAATTTTTACCCAGAATTTTGTTAGACCTAAAACAATCATTTCCTCCCTGTCTAACCAACACTTAAATGGGAATTTATGTTTTTATATTTTTTCCCCAAAAGATTTGAAAATTACATATGATATATGCTCAAACTTTTCAGCAGTTGAAAGGAACTTTGGTCAAAGGTCAGATGCATTTAGTCACTCGAATTTCAGAAATTTATTAGAATTCGACAGATTATTATGACCATCATTCTGGTCTCAGCCGTAGTAGATCTGTGTCAGGAGTTATTTTTGCAAGATCTGCGAGTTCATAACATCCACAATCATGTACATTCCAGGCTCTCTTGCATCCAAAAGCTCTCTCTTGGGATGGACATTTTCCTGGTAAACTCTGATCAGTGATCTACAATCAATGTAATCCCGGGGCAATGCGGCATAATAAAGCCAGCCAATGAATAAATCAGATCGTTGACTACCTCTGGAGAGAGAGTTCATCCAGTCTATCCTTACACATACAGTAGTTTACAGATGCAGAAATTTCTAGATCTTTTTTTCTCAAATTTACAAAATATTTTCGGGTACAAATCCGATATCTACATATTTCCCACTTTTAGTTTCCGTGTCACATGTTTGACGTCTTCCTCTTCATGTTTGCTTCCTTTTTCTCCCTTAAGAATAGAATGAACTAAAGATATTGGTTTGGTGACATAAGGTTTTTACAATCAGTGAAAATCTTAGTTAGGAACAAAGCTTTAAAGGCTGAGTTTGTTGGGGGCACGTCAAAAGTGTTACATTATTAAATCCTTCCCCAGATCGTAAGTGTTCCTCTGATGTCAAAAGTGAACTTGTGGGTGTCTACATTTAATGTTCGTTTTGAGTCGTTGCCAGTCGTATAAGTTCCTGACACAAGTCATTGTTATCTCGATGGAGATAAAGTTCATGAACCTGAGTGACATCACTCTTGAAATTGAGTGATTCAAGTCTTGACAGGTTACAACACTGTACTCCGTTTATCTCCTTTTCGGTTATGATGACATGAGAAATCTATGCAGTCATGAGGACGTACATGTGTCTGTATGTTTGTGTGCGTTTGTTTTGTATTCTGACTGAGGACTTGAACAAAATGTGATTTCTAAAGAATCACCACATCCTCACAAGAATTCTATTGTTATGGGGTATTATTAAGGTTAGGGTATGTGGATTTAAACAATGGAAAACAAAGTGGGGTCGTCATTCTGAATGTAAAACACAGCTGTGGGTGTGTGTGTGTGTGATGCCCAGCCTGTAAACACGATATCTCGGGATAGGATTCATGGATATTTTTCATACTTGGCAAGTAGAAGAATCCATTTCTTTTGGGATTTCTTGAGGTCAAAGGTCATTTGAGGTCACCAGAGGTCAAACTCTCAAACCCCTTGAAAATTTTATCGGAAGGTTCTCATACTTGGTGTGTGGATGCATCACATTGAGTAAAAGACCCTTTTGTTTTAAGTGGAGGTGTGTATTGCCACGTACAGTAAACTGACCTGTGTTTATCATGTACCATAGTGTAATTGTATATCAAAATAGTGGTTCGAGACATTTATATTATGATATTTATTTCTGGTGAACAAGCGAAAGTCTAATGCAATGAAATCATTGAAACCTCAATTCATTTTGCATTCCGGTTAAGGAATACGTTTTGAAAATCGCGATATAATTGACTGTAAAACGGAAAGCTCTTTGCAAGGTTAATCACAAGACAAACATCCTTTGTGAAAGGGAGAAATGTTACAGGTTTTAAATTTTAAATTATTTTGAGGTGTAGTGGAAGTTGGAAAATAACATATATCCGCAATTAATTCACTTGAATTAAAACTGAAAGTATTCCTCGCAAACAGACTCATAAAACTAATGCAGTCTGCTTATCTGTACCTACACTTTTCTTTCTAGACATTTGAGATTAAATTGCATTGTTAGGGTTAAATTTCTGTTTACTTTCATTGAGGGTTAAAATTAAGATAAGCAACAACCCAACCATCAACATTACCCTACAGTACATAGTGAACAAATCCCGTCAGAACTTTTGTTCATTTTTGTTCGTTTACAATTTATTTTGCATGTCAGACGGGGGAACTTTAATGTTAATATCAAAGTGTGATATCATAATGCCCCTAGAAGGTGAAATACATTAGGTTACTTACTTCTTTTTGTTTGCATATTTCATTTCATTCCTGACATCACAATAAATATAAAATTATGTTAGAAACTTCATTATGCTCAGAACATCATTTGCAAATACAAACCTCTTCTGACTGAAGTTCATGATTGATATAAAACATCAAATATTGAACTCTGAATTGCTGGTCTCTCTATTATTTTATATGTTAGGCTTTCTCAAGTCTTCAGTCCAGTACAAGAGATCTACTTCAAACTGTATGAATTTATACATAGCAGTAACAGCTGCAACTTTGAATTTTACCAAAGAAACCAACAAAATTTATGTTTTGAATAAACGCCAAAACTTTCGACTCTAAATCTCCTGCGACTCTGGTACATTTTGACTTCTCAAACCTCTGGTTTACTGCTATAGTATGTGTGAAGATTTTTTCCAAATTGAATCAAATTATTCATACAAGCTATTTGGAAGAATTGTACATGGTAAAGATTAACGGAGGGGCTTAAAGATTAACGGAGGGGCTTAAAGATTAACGGAGGGGCTTAAAGATTAACGGAGGGGGTTAAGCCTCCTTCTTCTCTGTGTTGTTTAAATTAAAATTTAAAAAATACAAGTAAATAAGATTGTAAACCATAGCTAGTATACATATGAAGAGTTTATAGAGCCTCCAAGACTGTATAAGTAGCGATGGTGTAGTATATGGTGATTGAAGTCCAGTTACGTACTTCAGTTTGTTCGTTTGAGAAAAAAACACTGCGAGATTTCTTCCAAACGTCTGTTGTGAATGTGTCGATTCAGTTCAATATATTTAAGAGACAGAATACACCCAGATTGAAATGGTATCCCAACAAAGCAGTTTGGTTTTAGTCTGTCTTCATATTTCTCTCTTCCTAAAAAAATATGAACGGATTGTGATCAGGATTTCTCGACGAAGCGATAACCGTATCATTGCTAACGTAAAAACTGTTGCAGAGCTGCAAACCGTAGGTTCACTTAGGAATTCTCTGACTGCTTTAAATCCTCCTGGTTTCTCTAATATTTTTGTCATCTTGTCTATTCTCTTTTCATATCTGTGACGATACATAAACCGTTTTATGTACTTCATCATTTCTCCGTCTCGTATTTTAGCACGACTGACCACGACAGGATACGAACCGAGAGATTTCCACAGGAAGTCCTTGACAAGACGAAGGCTTTTGAAGAAGTTTCATCATTCTTTTCGGAATCTCAAAGTGAGTAATTGCATAGGAAATCTCTACCACTATGTTGAGTGGTACACGCTTTTGATTTGACCTTAACATGAGAAGGATGATATTAACCATTAAGACTTGAATTTATCGCCCTAGTTCTTGATTTATAGCAAACCTTGATGAACTGGTATGACTTATGGGAGAGAGCATGTGTTCTGTGTTCCTCTGTCCCCTCCTCTCTTTGTCCTCCTCGATACCTCCACTTGCCCTCATCTGCCCTTCCCCCCCCGCCACTAGAAATATATCAAAAAAATTGCTTATAAAATTTCTGCTTCACTGTATGTAAGTGAGAGAATATCCCTGAAACTTTGGTGCCCCCCCCCCCCCACCCTCTTCACCTATCTGCCTCCCTGCATCCTACATTTCCCTCTTGACCGCAAGAAAAAACTCTCTGACTATGCCACTAGCGGTGCTAACGGAAAGTTTCTCGCCACCCACCTGTTTTTGCCATCGTCATGGCAACCACAGCAATCCCCCCATGATGTAAACTTAGCGTGTCGTAGAATTTTAAAGCTCCTTGGATAATTTGCCCATCAATCTAATAGGGAGGCAGAATATTCAGTTTCTGTATTGGAAGAAACCTGTAAGTGTGGGAGAGAAATCTCAGATGTAAATTACAATTCAGATTAATATAGATTTGAGACTGAACACTATCAAAAAGAATTGTGATGTATTGATATCATACTTTGGAGAAATGATGATGATGTTTTAGTGTAGAAAGTTTGCTGTACAACTCAGTGGATATTCTTTAACAGTATGGGGAATGTTAATGCAGGAATGATATGATTAATGAAGACTTGAAGCAAGTTTACTCTTGTGTGCACTTGTTGTTATGGTGATAGTATAATAAATAACAAGCCTTAGTTTAAAAAGGGAGTATCATTTGCCCGATTTCTCCTCCTTTCACTTTCAGTCGTCTCCGGTGTAATCTTGCATCTTACAGATTGGTCCCCTGCACGATTTACTTCTGTTTATATGTTCGTGAAGTACTGAAGGTCTAATAACACAAAAGAAATGTTCTGTAATATTTTAAAATTTCAATAGGTTTGCAAATTTAACTTCCCTAGGTTTTCAAACGTACAAAACCCACAATGCACATCACTTCCTTTGAACATGTAAAGCAGAGACACGGAACGTGATACTGCGTCTGTTATCAATGCTTTGTAGACTATTAATACTATTAATACTGTTAATACTATTACTATTAATACTATTAACACTATTAATACTATTAACACTATTAATACTATTAATACTATTAACACTATTAACACTATTAATACTATTAACACTATTAATACTATTAATAGTATTAATATTATTAATACTATTAACACTTCCCTTCGATGAGGATTTTCATAATTGAAGATGAAGATAGATAAGGATATTTTAATAATGTACAGCTTGTCCTTTGTTGAACATCCTTCCCTCTCCCCATCTAAAAGTACCCTCCCCCACCCAAAAGAATCCTCCCCCACCAAATAATAACAATCCCCACCCCCCCACCTAAAAGTACCCTCACCCACTGAACTACTTTAGCATTAAGAGACTTTCATGTTTGCCAGTCCCTTCACCTGTATTCGAGGTTAAAAGTTAAGCTCTGCAGATATGCATACATTTCTTCGTTCAGAATTCTCTGTTAAAGCGCACTTAATATCTCTTTCTGTTCACCCAGTATAACTGTTTATATCATCGAAAGAAGATAGATTTATAAGACGTTTCATTTTTCAATGTTTTTGTTCTCTTGCATTTGGCCATAATTGTAAGTTTTTGTTTGTTT
>KN890164.1:0-11555 GCA_000934455.1 Apostichopus parvimensis
TGAAATATTCTATCCGCTATAGTAGTGGTGAGGGTGGGGGGGTGTCCGTACAAATGTATTTGTACGGACAATAATTTTACCGGTATTAATTCTATTTAATACCGGTATTAATTCTATTGAATACCGGTGTTAATTATATTTAATGCCGGTATTAATTATATTTAGTACCGGCATAGGAAGCTGCATGGTGATTGGCTGAGAATTAATGCCGTGTTAAATATAATTGATATATATGTAATAATTTTAATTTCGTATGGACATTAAGTCAGCAATTATTTCCGGTATGGCCTACCATAGACGTATGTAGGTATTTTGTATGTATTTGAGCTCCTCCTGCAAGCAGGACTCGCGAAGAAGCCTCGTTGGCTTATCAAAGCCGCAAGCTGACCGAAGTCAGTCTCTTAGATTCATATTTAACGTCCATGATTATGAATTGTCAATTGTCAACAACTCTGTAACTGGACGACATACATTAATCTTGGAGTGACTCGGACCTTGGAACTTTGGAACCTTCGAACTCGAACGTGACAACCTTGGACAACTGTAAGGAGCCTATACCGTTGCGAGATAAACTGCTTAACTGTAAGTTTATCAGTAAAGTAAACAATCATATTTGAATAAACGACGATAGTTTCGTGGGCTTTATCGTTAGGGTTATGTAAACTTTAACTGGAGTAACATATTATCATAACGATAGCTTTGAATAATAAATAAAACCAGAAAGCCAGTGGGCTTATTGTGATTCCTTGCCAATTGAGATTATTATCCTAATCTTTCGTCATTGTTGATTAAATTGATCAGCACGGTTCTGTCATTGACCGTGGACCTACCTACTAAATATGTTAACTTACCATGTTTACAAGCTATTTTTAGAAAAAATCAACTCAAGCACTGCCCTCTAATAAATGTGCATAATATCATATTGAACATACATTATCATGTACCGACTATCTACCAACTCCTTTACACAAAGTATGATTCAATTCTGAAAATGTTCACGTTTGACCCAGTGTCCTCATTATTATTCATGAGGTGAGCACCAAAATCAATGAATTCAATAAATTCATGTTATCATGTGTAGAAAGGGACAGTATTGGAGGACTCACCTTCCAAGTTTATTGCTGAAAAACCCTGCAGTCAGCGCACCAAAGAGGGCGCCGATACAGTACACAGATACAGTGGATGCCCATAGCCACGTGTGAGCGTCTGGATTCATGTACGAGCCTCTCCTGTCGTTGTGGGATTCATTATAGAACGCCCTCATATACTGAAATAGAAGCGAAAAGAAACCAGATGGCTATCTTTTACTCTAATGTATATACAGGTAGCAGACTACAATAATATTAGTGTCAAACTACTGAAAAGTTAACTGTTCTCGTAAAATAGTCCTAAATAGACCTACTGAACTGATTTTTATTTATATTATTTTATTTTCAGTCATCACTTTTCTTGATTATGCTTGTATGTTGATGAGGATACAATAAACTACAGTAGGTCTAAAAATCGGGAGGATTGAAGGTGACAAGGTGAGTTTAGAAATTCCTATTGTGAAACAGGGCGATTCCACTTTGGAGAAGGACTATGGTAAACTTCGACCTTATCTAGATCAAAATCTAAAAGGTCATAGTGGGTAAACTTGATATCTTGATATCTTAGCCCAAAACAATTATCTATCATACAGTGGTGGAGGGCATATCAGTAAGAAACATAATGTACCCAAATATAACAGAAGACAATTTTACGTTAACATTGATTCGATTCATTTTCTTATTTTTTCTTTTCTTTGTTTTAATAACATATCGATGGTACCGGCCGTTTTGTTTCAGAATTGGCTCGCTAATAGTTTCACTAAAACAAATTTAAGAGGTGTAACATACCTGTGACGGTACGGTGATGACACCAGTATTGTAACCGAACTGTGTTGAGGCCCCAACGGTGGAGGATAGCGTGCAGAGAACCAACCAAATCGGAAATCCTTTCTGAAAAGCCCCCCAAAAATAATAATAATAATAATTAATAATTAGATAAGGCTATAGTAGTGGTAAGGAATAACTTTTGATTAAAGTGTTGTAATAATTCCGAAATTACAACACTTCATTCAATAATCATCTTAGCAGTATATCAGTATAAACAGATTAACCTTCCATCCATATATGACGTCAGCGTACTTGTGCAAGACATATGATGTTCATTAAGCCTATTACGTCATGACAATAATTGTAAAGAAAAAGGAAATAGATATAAGTTGAAGGATTTTCGACTGTTGAGATTGTAACATACAAACGTGTTATATATTTATGTACTGTGCAATAGGATTTTCTTTGAAATATTCTATCCGCTATAGTAGTGGTGAGGGGGGTGGGTGGTGGGTGTAATATCCTATTCGCCAATGGAAGGAGGGCTGACCCCTCCCCTGAATTTATTCTGGGGTACACCCCCCCCCCCCCCAAATAATCGTGGTTGCGCCCCTCATATCTGCAGTCTGGTATTTACTTGCTGTTAGATTAAGCCAGTGTTGTTGTCGTCGTTTTGACAAATCTATTACGTCAGAACAAACTGAATAGTAGCTGATTAGAGATACGGTGGATGCAAAAATGTTCTGTCTGACAGAAAGAAAACAAAGGAGAAAGAAGCAACTATCTATAGATGCATCAAGAACTACGACAAATCCAATGACGCGATCACTTATTTAAGTACTGAACATCTTCCTGTTTTTCAAGACCGCAGAGAGCTACTGGCGGCTGGAGCTCTGTGCGTGACAGATTTGACCGTTCACCATGGAAACAACGTCAATTATTCTGTAGTCTTCGTTAATTATTTATCAAATGATTCTGGATTCTATTGTGTTAGCCTTTAACCAAAACCTCGCAGGGTGCAGGAAAGAAATAGCTGACTCAGTGGTTCCATGGTTTGTTGTTATCTTCACGATATGACGCAGAGAGGTACAGTAAGGAAAGGATGGTCACGTGAACTTGGGCAATATGTTGAATCTCACCACACTGGAGCTTAGGAGGTTACGTGGGGACTTGATTCAGGTTTTCAAGATTGTGTATGGTTTTGACAATTTATCCTTTACCGACTTCTTCATGTTTGCTAATAGTAGTTGTACCAGAGGTCATTGTCTTAAACTCCAAAAGTCACAAAGTAGGATTAATATTCAGCATAACTTTTTCTAATAGGGTTAATTGTGAATGAGTGGAACGGTTTGCCTTAGCAAGTTGTACTTGCAAGTAGTGTCAATGGGTATAAGAATGCTTCGGACAAGCACTTTAAGCATTGTAATCGGGTATGAGTGTTTGTGTCTTCAGTGTTTTCCCCTCTCCTATAGGGTCCTTGATGGGGACTTGAGTGTCCCTCCTGATCCTTTTTTTCTACTAAACTAAACTAATATGCATGAAAGGAGAGTAACCATATACAGGACGAGATTGTTAAACCTGACAAAAGTTTCATTCACCACATAATCCATCCGTCTTTGTGAAGTTGATCTGTGACATTAAATGAGCAGGTGGGGGTGAAGGAGCTATATGAAGGGAGAAGGGGGGAGGTACCTGGGGGTGAATGAGCTATATAGAAGGAAACGGGGGGGGGGGCTACTTGGGTCCGTGAAACAAATGCAAGTCAGAAATATGGCTTAATGTCATCCACACAAAGAGTATATACAGAAAACTTCTTGAAATTCTTGAAATGTTGGAAGCTTTTGTTCTCAAACCGAGGAAACTCAATTACTCCCCGTCAAGTCCGTATTTATGTAATTACATGCTTCATATTATTTTCTATATTCTGACCGAGCTGGCATTTTACAAAACATATGATGCACCCTACCAACCCTTCTTGGACGCGGGAACCCTCAACAATCTTGACATGGTAGCCTGTAATCCAGTCAAAATTTAGTCAAAAGTCAGTCAATATTATTTTGACCGTAATCTGATTCATCTTCCATGAATTTCAGATGAACTGCAGATGAAACAACACCAAAGATTTGTTTACTTTTGGGTTTTGAGAAGATTAAATAAGAAAAGAGAGAAAGATGGATGAAGACACTGTACCTTTCTGTTGATATCTTTTTTGTACGCCAAGTCTGACGAAGAACCGCCTAACTCTTTCTTTGCCAAAATTGCAAGCCGTTTAGCATTTTTGCCAAAAGGAGCATTTTGGACTTGGAGAGCATCTTTCCTGTGAGGCAAAAATTCAGTGACTTCGCTTTCTTTGATATCCTCCATATTTTCCCCCGTCAGATATTAATGAGCCACAGAAATAAAGATATTTCCATCTATTCACAAAGACTTTCTTAGGCCAAGTGGAACTTGTTTGAACCGGCTGCTCAATTCGTCCAGTAATGTCATATAGACTCTAGTAGTATCTGTATCCCATTACTAGGACAATAGCCTTGGCAGTGTCGTCTGCTACCAGTTTACGCTGTCAATCAAGGAGCTATGCTGGTATATAGTATGGCGAAATACTGTGATTTGATTGGCTGATGAGTATCCATTGTAGTTAGGCCGTTATGTAATCTGAGGTCAAATCCCGTTGCTACGTTGAGAATGACCAATCGTTGTTTAAAGCGACATTGACCCAATTGAAGCAGTAATCTGGAAAGTGAGTGGTGGAGAGATAGTTCCCTTTGTATGCTAAATATCAACAATTGTTTATTTGTTTAGGCAGAGGGCAGGTAGTTCCGTAGTTACCGTAATAGTTACCAACGTTTAAGGTGACGTATAGGAAATGATAGGCTTTTATATTGAAATCCGCCAGTTGACCTTTGTTAGTTTAAAATACATACTAGGACAACTGTAACTGTTACCGTGATGTAGAGCTCCCTGTTCTTAATAAAACATTTGGTAGTGAAAGGGCGTATTTCTTCAAAAATGTATACGATGTCACTGTGATGAATATATAGGCCTATACCACCCCTAACATGGAGTTCTGTTTGCTTGACAATATTGGATAAACGATGCACGTATATGTTTCAGTTTCAGTAAAATATGTGTTCACCACTCACGGAAAGAGAGTATAGTCGATCATTTTATTTCTCTCAAATTTTAGGCAAATTTTAGGTTTTTTGTGTGTGATATAAGCAACGTATATCCGTTAGGCCGAGGCTAGGCCCCACCCCCCCCCCCCCATTCGGTTGAATCCGTAATTGTGTGATGCAGGATGCTAGAGACGGAAAAACTTATGGAGGTGGGTAGAAGGCAAAAAAGGACGGGAAGCATTGACGTCGCAAGGCATTTTAATCTGGGGAGGGGGACAGGGAGGGCACGACACAAACAATGTTTATTTGTGAATGCCGTCCTGGGGAGGGGTCTAAGGGAAATTTTTGATTAATTAAAGGCATTGAAGACTCGCCCCAAACCGCGTGCCGCCCTCTGAAAAAAAAGTTAACTTTCCGTTGCTTGCAAGTGAATTTTTTTGTAGTCTCTTCAAAATGCAGACAGTATTGAAACGTGATACCTTGTTACCTTTTTTCTGGACCTGAGATATCCATCGCTGCAAATGTACACTGTGTTGTGGGTATTGACAGTAGCTGCATGCATTGACTGTACACTAGTGTCTAATTACCAACGGTAGCAAGCTGTGTGTGTATTTTCTGGGATCGATGGTGGTGTCTAACACTTCTGTTACACCTCATTTGAAACTAGGTCAGATTACCGGCATCAGACGTTTCTTTGTGCGCGAGTCTTCACTCCCTTTAAGGGTCCTTAGATGCAATCTGGTGCTATATTTTGCATCCAAGGGGGGGGCCAACGGGGGCCATGCCCCCCCCCCCCCCCAAGGTGAGCCAAAAAGTGTTTCCGAACATCCGCTAAATCATATGATTGGAAATTTAAAAAATCGAGAGGAATAGCAGTGGTAGACTAGTCTAAACCTTTTCGTTTTCTGGTTTAAAATTAAATGTATGAGCATGAGGAATTACAGTTTATCATCATTTTGCAGTTACAGGCTGGTTGTAAGAAATTTATAACCTATGAAATATAAAATTTCTTGAGAAAGATGATCCAAACTTTGTTTTATAAATATTTTAGAAAGTTACACCTGGGAAACAATTTTTTTAGAAGTAAATTAACATCACCATTGTACACTTTTGTCGCACCAAATTGCATCTGAGGGCATTCAGCAATAGAAAATTTTCCAAAGGGGGTGTCCCCCTCCCCTTAAACCCCTCCCCATATCACTCTAACGCCACTTTGGCCCCTCCCAAACAAAGGCCCTGGATCCGCCAGTGACTTGAAGTAACTTAAAGGTCAAGAATTTTCGGGCTTAGTCTGACCGATATTTATGTATTAATTGAGGCGGATAAATATTTATACAAAAATGGAAATTAACCCTTTTGATTTGATCATGTTTTTATATAAAAGTGTTGAAAATTGAAATTCATGCAGGGTAGTAGTGAAGTTTAAGCACTGGCGATTCACGCCGGGGCCTCTGTGACCTTGTTAGTGAGAACACAACTGGTTATTGGTATTGTTCCTGTTAATTTCCAGTTAAGCGTTGTTATGATAGTCCGGAGATCAATCCTGCTATAACTATCTTTGTTTGCATGTATACCTACGTGCGTTTGCTCGACTATTGAATCTATATTAGGCATATATGCATCTTGCACCCTTCCGTCGCGACCTATGGACAACTGCGTCGATGTATTCATTTCGTGTGTACTTTGAATTTCAAATACCCTCAACTATCAACAACAACAAACAAAGCCGTCCCTAACAGTAACTTAATCACTGTTCAATAACAGTTCAGAAGGTTCATGTAGTTATCATGGCAATGATAATAAGGGCGAAGTGCATAGTTTTCTTCATGATGGGTATTAACCTTGATCTTTGATATATTTTTGAAAGTTCGGACAGATAATAATAAATCTGACAAGCCGAGGAGACCTTGATCGAATAACGCATATACTCACCCATACACACACACACACATATATATATATATATATATATACTCACCACACACACACACATATATACACACACCAAACCATCATCATTGGTCTTTGCTACAGAGATAACTGTCAATTCGAAGAAAAACCGTAAATTCCAATCGTGAGAGATCACAGATTTAATGGTTCTTTCACACACAAGGCTGGAGACTTGATCAAGTCTAAATAGGACACCATCTTACCACATTTGCTTCGTTACTATTTTTCTTAATAATTTTTGTGTAATGGACATGCCGACGAAAGGAAATATGTTACGTGATGTGGTAATGACTCACTAACATATCTTATCCGTGTTTATGCATATCTTTCGATTTAGCGCATGTAGTGGCTGAGGTGTTTCCGTTCATCGCATGATGATCCTAAAAAGTCGGTAGAGTAGCAGCTCCCTGTTTCACGTGTGTTTTAGAATTCGACAATTAAATTTGTCTCCTTCCTTAACCATATAGGTAACCCGAAACACGCCGTTTACTAGTATTAACTTATATGGTATTACATTGTTTGCCTTGTATGAAATCTACATAGTGCAAGTGTGAATGAAGAAAGTATGGGACAACTTACAAGCCATAATCCCTGTTCATCTAATACATCTAACTTTTAAACTCAGTATTTGACGAACCATTAGCTCGCATAGGGAAGAGTTTATTTGACTGTGCTTAGGATGTGCCCCCCCCCCCTCTCCACCAAATTCGATCCCCCGTACCCCCGCTTCCATTCCCCACGCCCAGTTTCAACTTATATGCCTGCAACTAATTGGTACGGTACAGCCTATGCGAGTGTTTACCCCACCCAACGATAGCTATATATACACGCTGAAGATCAGAGGTTACCACAATGTGAATTTTTGTTCTACGGATTATTTCTGCCCACAGAGGTCCGGCAGAGAAAGAAATTCGCTTTAATAAAGAAAATAAATTAATTTCAATCAAGGAGATGACTACAAATGCATTGGTAGCTTGCTGACATCAAAGGTTGCACACAAACTGAATAGGTTTTTTCCCTTGTGAACAGTTTGCTGAAAAATAAATTGAGAGTACTAAGTTTAGATTATGACCCTTATTGGTTTCCGTAGTCCCGAAATGCCTAACTGAAGAAATAAAAGTTCTCTGATGACGATGGTTCATTGTATGCTAATAAACTTCTTATGAATAACCACCAGGGATGGTGAACCGTTGGGAAACTGTTGCGGGATGAAGAATGAGTGACCTATACATTATACAGTGTGCAGCCTTTTAGATGGCGGGTATGTATGTATGTATGTATGTATGTATGTATGTATGTATATGTGATCTTCCCGCAAGCAGGAACTCGCGAAAGAAGCCATGGAGGCTTATAGACTCGCAAGCTGACCGAAGCCAATCTGCTGACCGAAGCCAACCGAAGCCAAAGGGTATAAGGTTATACCAATTAGACAGCTTACAGAGGCACCCAAGATATAGTGTGGGCACCGAAATCAAACAACTTTATGGGTTGGGGGTGGGAATGAGGGTGACTTCCCCGGTAAAACAGAATGATTATTTCTTGAACCAATATGACTGATTTGATCACTTAGGTATAGCTCTTTCAAATAATATGATGTTTCCCTAAATTGGACAATACATCAAAGAGTTATGACGTTTTTCTCTCTTGTTCCACTCATAGTAGCAGTGTGTGTTTTTACCAACAAAAAACAACCAAATTTTGTTAAAGTTCAGTTGGCCAATAGGCAAGTAAACTGTAAAAAGTTGCGACCAATTTATCACATTTCTTTTCTTTTTTTCTTATTGTTTTTTTTTGGGGGGGGGGGTAGGGGTGGGGGAATTAAATTGATTAAACTTTCTTAAGTTTACTTGTTTGGGGGTCAAGTTTTTCCCAAATTGGTTGGATACATACGTACGTAGTGTTGGATAACATATTTGCCCACCTTTTTAGAGTCATCGTCCTATATATATATCTATTCTGTACTATCTATGCAAATATTGTACTCTATATGATAGCATGCTCCATATTGCTTTCCCATTGTCTTTTTTAATTAAGAAGCTTTTCAGTGTCGATGGTGTGCGCTATTAAAAGATCTTTTTTTTATTCACTTGAGGCATGAGATAAAAATGAGATTTGATTAATTAAGCAGATTTTTACCTCTGTGATATGTTTACATAAATAAGTCATGCACATGGGTGCTTTAGTTAACTATGAAAGCAGTAAGTTTTCGTCTCTTGTAACAACTTTTCGTCTCTTGCTCATATATTTTTGTACTGATTTGAACTTTTATGTGCGAGACACTAATTTCCTTATTTGGAGCAATAAAGTTTTACTTACTTACTTACTTACTTACTTACTTACTTACTTACTTAAAGTCACTTTATTCTCCCGTTCAACAAATTTCCCTTCGCAGTTCTTTAAAGATCTAAGGCGGAGCTAAAATTGCCTCAATTAAACCAATTTTTGCTATGCATATACTTCTATTCGTGCTCTTCAACTATGTAAGCCAAACTAACAAACAAACAAAAAACTAAATTCTCCCGTTGTTATTTTTGTTTTGTGTTCGGTAGATTACATTACCTGTTGGAGTATGTCAACATATGCAGGGCCTTTCGCGCTTGTGTATAATGTACTTCATTATATACCACATCCGCTAAACTTGTGTGCTCATCACATCCCTCTATAAAAAAACAATACCTGACATATTGATACTTTTACGTACATTCAGAATTAAATTTTCAGCTTCGATTTAGATTTACAACGTAAACACGATTCTTATACTATCGTTAATCTGGTATCAGGAGAAATCGAAATTACATACCAAATATGCAATCTGTCCAAGCTTCTCCTGCGATATTATGTTTAGGAAGGTGTGTTAAGTGTAGAGAGACAGGTAAGAAGGGAGCAAAGTAACTGTTTGGCATTTGTTGACTTCAAATGACCTATGACCTCCATCAAATGCAATAACAGGCTCCTTAAATTTGATATGTTACATCTACAAACCAAATATGAGATCTGTACAAGGTTGCCTTTTTGAAATATCATGTTTACAAGGCTTTCACAATTTGATCTGTTGTCCCCAAATGACCTTTGACCTCCACCAAACACAAAGTCTTCTTGTATTCAATGTTATACACCTTCCTACCAGGGAGTTGTTCCATAACAACTCCCTGTTCCTACCAAGTATGAGATCTGCCCAAGCTTCCAATATTGAGATATCATATTTACCAGGTTTCACAATTTGACCCCTGGTGACCCCAAATGACCTTTGACCTCTACCAAATCAATAGGCTTCTGGTACTCAATGTGGTACTTCTACACACCAATATGAGGTCTGCCCATGCTCCCCTTCTTGAGATATCGGGTTTACAAAGCTTTGCAAGTTGACCCCTGTTGACCCCAAGCGACCTTTGACCCTCACCAAAAACCAAAGGCTTCTTGTACTCAGTGTGGTACGTCTACACACTAAATATAAATTGGTCCGACCTTCCCTCCTTGAGATATCGTGTTTACAAGTTGGGCATCACAACCACACACATGTACAAACATACCCCATCAAGAAGACGAAGGTTACGAATATCATAAAAGCAAAAAGTTGTAAAATGGTCAATCTTTGATGGATATTTTATGAGAGTTGCAACTATATTTTTATATCTTATGCCTACTAGAGTGACAAGGACAATGTTGTTTCTAGATGTCCATAGACCTTTAAGAGTTCTTCCCTATGTGTTCTTACTGTACATGTATGTTACCTCAGAGCTACAGATAAAGAAAAATGTTGGCCCCAAAATTCACATTGATAGGCTTCAATCCTGTATGCGTTCTTACGTGTATCCTCAAAAATTTTTTGTGTTATGTTGCAAGATTGATAAGGCTTCTCTCCTGTAGGTAATATTTCATACATCCTCAAATTCCCAGAAAAGAAAAATGTTCTCACAGCAGCTTCACCACTAAGGTGTCTATCCTGTGTGGGTTCTTTCATGTCTCCTCATATTTTGTCCAAAGTTAGCAAACATTTTCTTACAGTAGTAACACTAATAATACTTCTCTCCTGTATGTGTTCTTTCATGTTTCTTCAAATTGGCAGCATAGGCAAACTTTTTGTCACAGTAGTCACACTGATAAGGCTTCTCTCCTGTGTGTGTTCTTTCATGTATCTTCAAAGTAGTAGCTTGGGCAAATTTTTTGTCACAGTAGTTGCACTGATAAGGTTTCTCCCCTGTGTGTGTTCTTTCATGTATTCTCAATGTTCCAGATCTAGCAAACATTTTGTTACAGTAGTTGCACTGAAAAGGCTTCTCTCCTGTATGTGTTCTTTCATGGCTCTTCAAGCTAGCAGCTTGGGAAAACTTTTTGTCGCAATAGTTACACTGATAGGGCTTCTTTTCTGTATGTGTTCTTTCATGTCTCCTCATTTGTTTAGATTCAGCAAACTTTTTGTCGCAGTAGTTACACTGATAAGGCTTCTCTCGTGTATGTATTCTTTCATGGCTCTTCAAACTACCAGCTTGGGCAAACTTTTTGTCATTATACACTGATAAGGCTTCTCTCCTGTGTGTGTTCTTTCATGATTCCTCCTTTCTCCAGATTCAGGAAACTTTTTATCACAGTAGTTACACTGATAAGGCTTCTCTCCTGTGTGTGTTCTTTCATG
>KN890164.1:13123-25102 GCA_000934455.1 Apostichopus parvimensis
TGGGTTTTTTCTTTGTTTGAAGGAAGGGGGGTGGGGTTGGTGGGGTGGGTGTTGTACACTTCACTTTCTATGATACGAAGGACCGGACCAGAAAAGTATCCACTTATTTCTGGTTCCTCTACTCCATCTAACATACATTATTTAGATACTCTATATTTCTGTTTACTGTATTTGTTACCTGTATCTGTTATCGCATGTATGTATCCTATAATGTACAAAATGTAAAATATGGAATGTAACAAATATACTTGACATACCATGACCAGGCAAACACCCACAAAGTTTGAAGTCCATCAGCTTAACGAATTATGAGCATTCCATGACAAGCTTTTTCGCAACACTTTTGAAAAAAAGCTCTGCAGCTTTAGTCGATATCACATTTTTCAATTTTTGTGATATTTGTGCAAGCATCTGGCATATGCTTTTACATTGTTTACCATAATATCCCATTCATATATACAGGAAAGACGAATGGAGACGCATTGACTTCATATAGTTGATATGCTTTGTCAAAAATATATATACATAATTATATAAATATGTTTATATATATATATTTATATATAAATATAAATACTATTGACTCTTGTCCAAATAGCGAAGCGAACTCGAAGTATATACTTCTTTTTATGTGACCCGCCCAGTGGAACCAAAAACGTAAAAGCCAAACACGGCTCTATAAGCTGGAACAGGAAGTACCTAGGAAGGAGAATTTCTAATATTTGTAAACGTAAAGGTGTGAGTGCAAGCTATCGTGTGACAGATGAACGTTCCTTGACGTAATGATGGGTATAGAGGGACGAGGGAGGGTAACCCGTACACCACGAACAAGGGTAGAAGGTATCCCATAATCCAAGAGGAAGGATTAGCCCTACATCATAGGGGGGAATGTGACCCTTACCCCACGGACGGCTGAAGAGAGTGAGCTCAACCTTCACGTAGAGCAGGGGTTCCCTAACTGGGGTGCATGAAACTCCAGGGGGTGCGTGAGTCCATCCCAGGGGGTTCGTGAAACGTTTCTGAAAGTGAAAACTGGAGTACTTTTTGTTGAACTAAAATCTGATATATCATATAATTTAGTAATGTACAAAAGTCGTACATATCGACAAACTCTTTTCGCGTTCCATACGCATATATGTTGCCATAGTAGTACCGTACATTGCATGTGATACTTGATCTTTTACGAAGCACTGTTATGCGTATTATAGTATAATAATGACTCAGATCGTGCCTGGCAAAGTTGGGGGTTCGTGGACAACTCTGACATCCACATGATAGGGGGTTCGTGGGGGGATAAAGTTAGAGAAACCCTGACGTAGAGAGTATGGCCAACCTGGCAGTGAAAGATCAGCCTCGTGGTCTCTCCAGAACCCTTCCCGATTTCCAGAACAATTATATTTCGAATAAGTTCATTTCTTTTCTTTTCGTTGAGTAGAAAATGTCATCTTCGTTTATCACATAGAAATCATGAGGATTTTCAGTAAGAAAGAATGAATTGATCTAATATGAAATCGCATCGATACGTTTATAGGGTTGGGGAGAGGGGGACTTATTGATACTATCCCTCCATAGCTGCAAATGCACTTGATCAGAAGCTTACACACATTGTCTGTAAGAAATACCTTCTACCCTCACTCCCTCAACCCCACCCCCATCCCCTACCCCACCCCATTCCCTACCCCCATCCCCTGTACATATTATGATTCCATGCATAACTAACCATGTGTTGTATTTATGTCCATAAAATTGATGTATACGATCAATCAAGTATTTATTTGTAAACAATATTATAATTTGATACAGCTACAAGGGCGTAGGAACCGGTGGGGCTGGGGGCGCCAGCCCCCCCAGTGAAAAATATGGTGGGGCGGAAGTATCATTCCGCCCCCCCCCCCCCCCCTCCGCAAGTCAGAAAACCCCTTTTTCATTTCCAAATGAGAAAAAAATCTCATTTGGAGCACCAAATTGCATCTAAGGCCAGGTGAAAATGCAAAATTATTTACAAAATGGAGTGGGTGTTGAAGTGTGCTATATTGCACCAAATTGCATCTGAGGCCACCTGGAAATGCAAAAAAAAAATCCAAAAAAAGACCCCTCCTCCAGGCCGGCCATCAGTCTTCAGCCCCCCCACTCAAAAGTACTTTCCTACGCCACTGTACAGCTAACACACTTTTGTAGGTGGCACGATGTGTATGACTTTTGAATTAATTAGCTATTAATAATTATGAAAGCTTCAGATAATTACAGACTATTCAATCTATCGTGATGGTATCATATTATCTTGTTTTTGCACCCACTAGTGATTTTGCTTCCTGCAGGGATCGATGTCCAAGAACTAGGGTAACTGAATATATATACATACGCATGCGCACCTAAGTCTGCCAGAAAGTCAGATGCAGGTAAGTGAACCGAGAAGAGATTAGCCAATGCAACGTACGTGGTATACAATTCATATATAGTTATAAGGCTGGCCTTTCACCTCATTCATTGTCCGACCATTATAATCTTATCGGCCGGCTATACAAACTCTGTAAAGTTAACAAAACGATATGATCGTGTCATGAACAGATAATGCGTTCACAAAATAACGGTAAACAGAAAAGTGACTATAGTTAATACCGTCAAAGTTATGTTTACGTATATGCATCTCATTTATTCGAATATCTTGAAGCCTATATAGGCCTGTGTTTATAGCTCTGGCATCGGTCTGCAACTTATATAAGACGGAATGCAGCCAGTATATGAAGCTTTGAAAGGATGAAAAGTTCAAACATAAATGACTCTACTTATATAAGGATGATGAGCTTGGTGCCGCCCCCCCCCCCCCAAAAAAAGAGGAAAGAAATGAAGTTTAATATTTCCGAAAAATAAAGCTTAGGCCAGGAACATTTCTACTGAGTAGGCCTACTGACTATAATTTATTTACGTCTACTTCCAAAATTATGCTGATTATAAGCTGATGTACTTAGCAAAGCACTCCCAAGTACTCTGCCGGATAGACAGATGGTGATGATTATGTTCAGTGTCTCTGTCATATAGACAGATGGTGATGGTTAGGTTTGTGTCTCTAGACAGATGGTGATGGTTAGGTTTGTGTCTCTAACAGATGGTGTTGGTTAAGTTCAGTGTCTCTGTCATATAGACAGATGGTGATGGTTAGGTTTGTGTCTCTAGACAGATGATGTTGGTTAGGTTCAGTGTCTCTGTCATATAGACAGATGGTGTTGGTTAGGTTCAGTGTCTCTGTCATATAGACAGATGGTGATGGTTAGGTTTGTGTCTCTAGACAGATGGTGATGGTTAGGTTTGTGTCTCTAGACAGATGGTGATGATTATGTTCAGCCTATGTCATATAGACAGATGGTGATGGTTAGGTGTGTGTCTCTAGACAGATGGTGATGGTTAGGTTTGTGTCTCTAGACAGATGGTGATGGTTAGGTTTGTGTCTCTAGACAGATGGTGATGGTTAGGTTTGTGTCTCTAGACAGATGGTGATGGTTAGGTTTGTGTCTCTAGACAGATGGTGATGGTTAGGTTTGTGTCTCTAGACAGATGGTGATGGTTAGGTTTGTGTCTCTAGACAGATGGTGTTGGTTAGGTTCAGTATCTCTAGACAGATGATGATGGTTAGGTTTGTGTCTCTAGACAGATGGTGATGGTTAGGTTTGTGTCTCTATAGACAGATGATGATGGTTAGGTTTGTGTCTCTAGACAGATGGTGATGGTTAGGTTTGTGTCTCTAGACAGATGGTGTTGGTTAGGTTCAGTGTCTCTAGACAGATGGTGATGGTTAGGTTTGTGTCTCTAGACAGATGGTGATGGTTAGGTTTGTGTCTCTATAGACAGATGGTGATGGTTAGGTTTGTGTCTCTAGACAGATGGTGATGGTTAGGTTCAGTGTCTCTGTCATATAGACAGATGGTGATGTTCAGTGTCTCTGTCATATAGACAGATGGTGATGGTTAGGTTTGTGTCTCTAGACAGATGATGTTGGTTAGGTTCAGTGTCTCTGTCATATAGACAGATGGTGTTGGTTAGGTTCAGTGTCTCTGTCATATAGACAGATGGTGATGGTTAGGTTTGTGTCTCCTTTTAACTCATTTTAACTGTTTATAAATGTTACGAACAACCACGTCAGTTTGACGATGACTGATTCAAATTTTCAAAAGAGAACTTACCTTGTTCGTTACAACGAGATGTCTAAATTCAGGCATAACCACAAAAATCACTTCTTGTTTATGTCAGTTTTCCCATTAATATCAACAAATAATTGTGCAATGTCATTTAAATTAACAGGATAATGAATTATATCTATATAGTTTGCGGTCATTTCTACTTTTTCTTACATTTATTAAGAAGTTTTCTAAAGGTATATAAGCGGATATTTCAGGCTAATTGATATTTCGTATTAGGTTTACACGAAAATGAGGTTTATATATAGGAATATTTTAGAATATTTGCAAACAATTCCCATGTTGAAAAGCAACAAAAAGTAGATAATAAGGTCAACTTTCTTTCGTGAAGGTAGATTTCTTTTACGTGACTACTGCCGATAATAAGTGTTAAAAGTTAATTGAGATGGCTGCTGGAATATTATGCAGTACAAAATTATGAAATACTTTGATTTTAAATTTGATTTGCTTTCCTTTGAAAATATAACTCGGTCTACTTTTTGACGTATATTGGGTGCAACGTGAACACAATTTATTTATATCATGAAAGAAACTGATATTACAAGTTCTTTCCAAACTAACAAAATAAAATAAAAAACGGAACGGACAAAAACATGCTTAAAAACAAGATAAAATTCGATGGAAGAGCTGGTCAAGTTCTGAATACATTGCAATTTATCCTCTTGTAGATTTGTAGATTTCTTTTACGGATATCTTTGGATGTAAACATTTACACGTGAATTCCAAAAAGTTCGACGTAAACTGCTGACTGACGTCAACCATTAAATTGTCGGTGAGAAAGCAATCATATGCACCTTCGGGAATACAACATAGGCATATTCTTACAATGGTTTTTAAAGTTATCACCGGCGGCCTCAATACGTTCTGTTTTGGAGACAAAAAGGGTTTTTTATCTGTCTTTCTAATTTATGTTAATAAAATACAACATTTAATTGTAAATATTTCAAATCGTGACTTTGCTTGTGACACATTGTTTTCTTTCTTGCATGATTCTTGCGGATATGGCCGCTGCGTCAATCCAATTGAACTTTAAGCATGTGCTGACGTAGGCAAGCTGACATTACATATTGGTATAAAGACAAATAACAGAAATCGTTCACACTGGCAAGAACAAATTATTAATTAAAATTTCGACATCTCTTTGTTTGTGCGCAGTACAATGTGAAAGTATTCCTCGACAGAAGTAAATAGGATTCATTATTGATAAAAAATCTTAAATTACAAGCAACGAGTGAATCCTGCAGCTCAATAAATACGGCATGTTAGCAAATACTTAACATATATTGATTAATAGCGCCACCTATTCCATTGTCGTCATGGGTTGCATGGCCGGGCCGCGATATTTTTTTTTCGTAGTACAGCGAGGGGAAAGTCATGAATTATTCATGATCTAACAGAAATTTCCTGTTGAGCAGAAATGAATTTTTCACTTGTAACAGCGAACAGCGCTGTTGTACAACTTTGCGCAAGCTCGTGATCACGTACACTGAATCATTGGCAGAAAGTTTTTTCCATCGTTGTACATGCGATTATGTAAAAGGTATTTTTATAGGAAAAACATGACCGTAACCTCGTGTTTCTGTTCAAATGAAGATACCTACGAGAATGTCAGTGCCTTGGCTGACTTGGAGGTATAGGCATGAGTGTACTTTTTACTATCTTACTCTACTAACTATAGTGTGGCTCTTGTTCAGTTTAATTTTTACTCTTTGTCTTTCCATTTCCTAGTCCGATTAGCTACGACCCTACGATTAGCTACGACCAATCGTCACAATTACAAGTTAGTGGGCTAATAATGCCTCTTTACACCCCTCCCCTATCAATCACTCACACCAAAACCATAGGGAATTCGCATCATGTTCACTTCGCTTTTCTTTGTGTACTTTCCAGACCCAGGCATTCTTCACTGTGACTGGTCAAGGGAATTATGAGCCTCAAAAATCTGCTCTTCGATACTCGCTTGACCATACAACATTTTTACTAATAACACACAGTACTTACCAATCATATCGTCACACCATACAAAATACGAACTTTATTACACATCATGTACAAGTAGTAGCCCACATAACGTTTAGTTGTTCGCTATTGCTTTACGTGGCTGAGAAACAAGTAATCTGAATATTTATTAAAATGTATGAATAATTCATGACGTTCCCCTCGCTGTACTACGAAAAAAATATCGCGGCCGGGCCGGGGAGCGAGGGATTTGTTCAAGGTGGCATTTTTCGCCATACGACCAAATACTTTCCTTCGTATTTTAATGTATTTTGATTCTACAGCTCTCCCTCTTCCTGAGCCGCTAGACCTGACGAGAGGGGACTCGGATGGGGGGACCATGGGGCTTTGATTTCATGAAGGGGATAGGGAAAATATGGGATAAAGGATACTAAAATTCTTATTTTCATAACTGTTTGAAGACCCCAAAAAGGGGTCCAGTGACAAAAGTGTCACAAGCAGACATTTTCTTATGATCTGGCACTGGCAACATAGACGTATCGTATTTATGTTCCTTCAACATCACACATGCCATATACCTTGTACGCATATATCGTATTTATGTTCCTTCAACATCACACATGTAATATACGTTGTACGCACATATCCATTGGCGGACTGGCCACACGGACATTTGGGCAATGCCCGGTGGGCCGGTGGGCTGGGGAGCCTGGTAAAATTTACAGCCCATTTTCACAGTAGTTAATAGAATACAGACGGGCTGTATAGAGATATATATTTTAACTGTGGGAATCAGTCATGTAAAGACTGTCCTCGATCTCTGCTGCTACAAGGTGCTCCTCAAGGTGAACCATTTCACCGATGCTTACAAGAGCATTGGACTTGCCTACAAGCTGCTGGTAACGCTACCTGTGTCACAAGTGGCATGTGAACGTACTTTCTCTGCCTTGAAGAGACTCAAAAACCGTTTGAAGAAGTACAATGACACCAGAACATCTTGAGGCGTTCATGTTGATGTCTGTGGAAAAAAGGATCTTGGCCAAACTTGACACTAAAAATATCATTGATGGTGTGGCTGCCAGTAGCAGAGAACTGCGTAGGCTCCTACTCTCGTAGACATGACATGTGCTCGTGTTATTGAACATATATATTTTAGTGGAATTTATTTAGGTTTTTTTCATATTTTTCAAGCATGTGGTCACAAAATGCTTGAAAAACTAATTAAAATCCAATCTGAAACATATATTTTTGCCTATTTTTATTAACGTTTTTAACTTTCCTCAGTTTAATCAAGTGTTGCTGCTGGAAATTATTTTGGGGTCTTTTTAAAGGATTATTGTAACCTACAAAATTGAGAAATATAGCACCATTTTGCATCTAGGCATTCCTTAACTTCAAAATAATCTCAATGGGGAGGGGGACACCCCTCCCCTTAGACCCATCCCCCAGGACAGCGATCACTAGTAAGTAGCATATCAATGCATAATGGGCCTGTCTAGGTGAAAAATGCCCGGGCCGGTTTTAAGACCCAGTCCACCCCTGCACATATCGTATATGTTCCTTCAACATCACACATGCCATATACCCTGTACGCACATATCGTATATGTGTTCCTTCAATATCACACATGCCATATACCTTGTGCACACACATATCATATGTTCCTTCAACATCACACATGCCATATACCTTGTACACACACATATCATATATGTTCCTTCAACATCACATATGCCATATACCTTGTACACACACATATCATATGTTCCTTCAACATCACACATGCCATATACCTTGTACACACACATATCATATATGTTCCTTCAATATCACACCTGCCATATACCTTGTACACACATATATCATATATGTTCCTTCAATATCACATATGCCATATACCTTGTACGCACATATCATATATGTTCCTTGAACATCACACATGCCATATACCTTGTACACACATATCATATATGTTCCTTCAATATCACATATGCCATATACCTTGTACACACACATATCAAGTGGGCTCTTTTCAATCAGTCAAAACAACCTGTAGTGGTGTCTGAGAGGAGTTTTGCATTTGCACATAACATACATTTCCACTTTTTTTTTTCATGTTTTACTGTATAGCGTGTGTTTTTTTTTTCTTAGTCAACTGCTTTCAGGTGAGAAAACCAGGTGGAGCCAACTTTGGTTTTTCAATAAACAGTTTATAGTCAAAATAATTAACTGGTTAGTTGGTTACCATATGTCAACAATTAATAGGTTAACAAGTTAACAGTCAAAATATTTTGCCATATAAAGTTAGGTACCTGTGTGAATTGATTTGAATCAGTAAACATTTAAAAAGCTGGGAATATTCAGAATACTTTTTTTTTACTTGACCCACTGACCCAAACCACCCCCCCAACCCTACCCTGCAGATGCCTGTTTATTGTTATTGTTAGTTTATTGCTGGTATTTTTCATTGTTTACACCTACCATTCCATTAATTTGTTTTAATCGCTGTTACTGTTTTATATTGGATCCTATCTCTTTGAATCTTTTCCATTTATTTATTTTGTATTTTGTGATCGAGGTCATTTCTTTCAATTTGCCGCTCATTACTTGTTTTTCTGTACATTTCTATTTCACCAAAGACCATTCGGGGAGATAAGCTATATCGCTAACGTAGAAAGTCCTCTCGAATATAAAGCCGAAGTAAAAAATACGACCAAACAATACATTGAAAATGATAACAAAGAAACAAAACAGTGACTAAAACAATATTTTTATTCCTTTTCTACTATGCTGCTTTGTTCCAAAATGGTGCCCCCACCCCCACCCCCCCCCCCAATAAACTGCTCCCATGATTACATGTGACTATATTTCAAGCATAAAGCATTTTACCTTATTAAGAATGACATCTGATCATGTGATGGGAGATAAATACAAAAAGTGGACAACTCTGTATACTCTCTTAAAAGCTTCTTTTTGGGGGGAATTAATTCATCAACTTTTTTTGGATAATTCTTACCAATTATATTGGATATTGCTAAAAAAAAATCAGTTCATATACGATCAAAACTAAAAAATCTCCTACATTAGTTTAGCCGAATGAAAATGAATAATTGAGTAATTAAACATTTCACTCTATTCATTTGTACATATTGTTATTTATTAATAACATACCAAAAGCAAATCTGATATTAAAAAAAAAAAATCAATTCTTTCAATTAAAAAACAACAGATCTCCACTTTTAAAGCTGATACACCCATTTTTATTTGATATAAGGTAAAATCGACACTAACAACTAACATGAAAAAAAAAACTGATCTTGACCCATAACAGAAGAAGTGTGATTTCTATCACTAAAGTACAACTGGTTGGGGGCTAGGGAGTATGCTCAAAATGATACAACCATATGTAAAATGTAAAGCTCAATGTTATGCTCAATATCAAATACAACTTTTTGTCTCATAATTCACATACACTATCCAATCACACACTACCCTCTCCCCTCCTCCCCCCCCAAAAAAAATCTACCCAACCCATCTGTAAAGCAATACAAAGTGAGTTTTACCAATCACACCACAAGAAGGAGTGGGATGTAACATGTCCACATTGTCAAATTACAAAATGAGACAAAAATACTTGCTCTATCACAACAATAAAAATCTAGTTTTACCCAAGAAGAAATTCCACTAAAACTTTGGTCAAGTCTTTGTATTAAAGACAAAGAATTCTGTCAAATGTAATACTACTTCTTAAAATATAAACAATTATTAATTCTTTGTTTAAGAAAAAGCACGGCATCTGGAAAATAAATTAGTTACTAGGCTGACAGAGAAAGAGCTAGTGAGAGAGAGAGGTGTCACACTTTCTTACAGATTGGCATAAACCAACATTTATGAGTATTCTCAAATTTGAGTTGTGGTGTCTTCATTTACAAACATGAATAAAAAAGACTAAGATTTCAAACCCAAAGTTTGAATTTGTTTTTTGTTCTCTTCAAAAAAAATGAGTTCTTTCATTCACTATTTCAAACAGAACTAACTACCTTACTAAATTTAAATTTATATGTTTTTGAAATTTTAACTATCATGGTAAATTTGTGACTATTTTTTTCCATACAAAGCAGATGACAAATTTCAAAATTTGTGAACGTTTTGTGAAACAAGTACTAGTTTACTTTTCATTTTCTAAAAGCCCCACCCCTTAATAAGTCACCAACGATAGAATAACATTATCAACTTCATTGAACCTCTTTACGATTCTGCACGTAATCTTAACTTACATAAGAACACAGGAAGTTCTAGGGATCCCCCTTTCCCCCCCCCCATCCATTTCCTAGCCACAGTCCCCCATCCCTTCCCTAGCAGTCGAAACTGATTTATCAGAGCTAGAAAACAATATTTGTTCAAAAGCAAAAAGTCACCAAATTTAACATAGATTCCCTCCCCCTTATCATTTACCTCTCACATCTATTTTTCATGCAAGTTTGAAACACGAAATTGTATATAAGCTAAGTTACCTTCTATACAGCAAAATGCAGCCTGTCTCATTAATTAACTGGTAATTAGATGTAGGAGGTAAAGCACACTAACAGATAAGAGAGAACTGAAATAATTATTAATTACAACTGAACATAATATTAATAATAATAATAATAACAATAATAATAATTCAAATTTTATACATATTTAAAAATGAATATCTTAAAATTAGTTCAAAGGGCTATTTTTTTCAACAACCTTGCCCTATAATTCAAGTACTGTTAATAGAATGTATATCTTTAAAAAAAAGTTTAAAAAAATTAGTTTAAAATGGAAATTACTTTGTACAGTAATTTACAACTTAAATGTACAGAAATTTGCAATACAAAAAAAAACAGAAATTGATCAAATTGAAATTAATTGAAATAAAATTCTATCTAAAGATTGAATTTTTTCTTTTAATTGGTAATCTTCCACCAATGATGATTACAAAAGAGGGCGACAGATCAGTAATTGAAACATGTCACTTTTATTCACAAATTAAAGTGAACTTTTGCAGTTTCTCTTAAAGTATTGTAAACTGTCTTGTCTTTCTTTGTTTATATGTTACTTTGTTTCTTTGTTTATATGTTTCTTTGTTTATATGTTACTTTGTTTCTTTGTTTATATGTTACTTTGTTTCTTTGTTTATATGTACTACCTTTTGAAGGTATATAGCATATTTCATCCATAAAATAAAATAATTCAAATTTGTACTGCCTACCTTCTATGACAACCGAGTCTCTCAGCAACTGAGCAAACAAGGCAGTTTACACTCCTACTCTCCCTCCCTCCCCCTCCCCCAACCGATTTCCATTTAAAACTTGAGCTGAAAGTATGCAAAAATATATGAACATTTTTACAGAGTATTTTTATTGGAACATTCTAAGATTGGAACTTACAACGTCAGTGTACTGCCCTCTATTCCCAGACCTTCCAATTTTTACCACAGACTATGTTGTAGATGCCTGGCAAGAATTATTCCTGTTCGAACATGATGTGTTTGGCAACCAGTCTTTCTCCATTTAGTTCACATGTTAACTTTACAGGGAAACTAGTGTGCTTTTCACACCCTTCACTTGCTCTCCTCTGAATGAGAAGAGATGAAAAAATATAAATAATTTTACTAAAAAAGGTATTTCTGATCTCCAGATAAATGCTTGAAGAAAAAAAATGGGAACACTGGTTCTACATCAGCTATCACATGCCCTTGGTTAATGCATATGCATGTATTGTTATTAGTGGAAGATATTAAATAAATATGCATAATAAAGAATGGAAGATGGTTTGAATATCCCTTTTTACCAACCAT
>KN890164.1:25152-36464 GCA_000934455.1 Apostichopus parvimensis
ACTTTGTTTCTTTGTTTATATGTTACTTTGTTTCTTTGTTTATATGTTACTTTGTTTCTTTGTTTATATGTTACTTTGTTTCTTTGTTTATATGTACTACCTTTTAAAGGTATATAGCATATTTCATCCATAAAATAAATTAATTCAAATTTGTACTGCCTACCTTCTATGACAACCAAGTCTCTTAGCAACTGAGCAAACAAGGCAGTTTACACTCCTCCTCTCCCTCCCCTCCCCCCCCCCTCCCCAACCGCTTTCCATTTAAAACTTGAGCTGAAAGTATGCAAAAAAATATGAACATTTTCACAGAGTATCTTTATTGGAACATTCTAAGACTGCAACTTACAATGTCAGTGTACTGCCCTCTCATCCCAGACCTTCCAATTTTTACCACAGACTATGTTGTATCTGCCTGGCAAGAATTATTCCTGTTCGAACATGATGTGTTTGGCAAACCAGTCTTTCTACTTTTAGTTCACTTGTTAACTTTACAGGGAAACTAGTGTGCTTTTCACAACCATCACTTGCTCTCCTCTGAATGAGAGTGATGAAAAAATATCAATAATTTACTAAAAAAAGGTATTTCTGATCTCCAGGAAAATGCTTGAAGATAAAAAAAATGGGAACACAGGTTCTACATTAGCTATCACATGCCCTTGGTGATGCATATGCATGTATTGTTATTAGTGGAAGATATTAAATAAATATGCATAATAAAGAATGGAAGATGGTTTGAATATCCCTTTTTACCAACCATCTATTGGTTATGAATTTTGGGTTTCAATCTTTGAAAGACGATTTAAAAGGCACATGGCAAGTTTGGTACGGGTCACACTGCCCCCCCCCCCACCCCCTCCCCCTTTGAAATAAGCTTTCCAAATAAATGCTTCTCAGCTGAGGAAGAAACTGCCTTGAGATATTGTTATTCAAAATACATAATCAATATTTATCTAGCTTTGAAACGATCCACTTTATTGGCACAACAATAAGGTTTTAATTGTAAGGATAAATCCCATAGAAAAAGCATTTCCATAAATAAAGAAACACATTTCCTATGATCATATCCTTCATATTAATGAAGAACATTTCCTATGGATTAGCAGGGATATAGATATTAAACTGGGAAAATGGCTTGCCACACAACCAATTTTCAACAGCCCGCATGAACTTTGAGATTTTTATTACTCTCTTTCAAAAAGGGGCTCAAAAAAAAGTTTGATTTTGCACAGGTTTTCAACTGTGCACTATTTCTTCAAATGAAACCTATCTAGGTTGTTTGCTCGCAGATAAAATTATACTCAATTTGTGAGATTATTTCAAAGACTAAGCCTCTTTTAAATATCATGATCTCTTTAAAACTTTTACAAAAATATACATTTAAGCCTTGTCATCTTGTTGTGTTCAGTCACAAGCTCCACCTAACCACCAGATAGCTGGTTATCGTTGCAAAAGCTGTGAGTAGCGCACTTTGAGTTGCTCTTTTATTCGAGAGACTGGATTTCGTGGTCCCGACTTCATCACCCTGGCGACTGTCGGCCTTATCCGGATCGTCTCCCAGCTTGGGTTCTGGCGTCGGGCTGTACCGTAGATCGGTGTCGGTAGGTGTGATGTTCGGTGAACCTAAGGCAGGAAAGATACATGGACATATGCAATTAAATGATATCCTCGGTAAGGTTCCAATACCTTGAGCATTTCGACCAGCTTTCACTCGTTGTCTCGTAAGAGTCCGTGAGAATTTCCAAGGAGAAAGTTTCCTCTCTTTAATTGACAGGAAGGAAATGATTTAAGAGCAGCTTCTAGGGCTTGTCAACTCTAATCCCTGGATGGAGAGTAGTTTTAAGGGCTAACATTTATCCATCAAAACTTTGACACTCTCTAGTACTTTCTTTCTGTCTTTTGGGACTGAAAATATTGAGGATGATGGAATTTGGACAAAGGAAGGGAAAGTTCCAAACAGATTAACAGATTGTGGAAAAGTCTTGTCGGAGTTCATTAAAAGTTGAATCGTCAAGAGATATGTCTGAATGATCATGATGTAATAGTAGACTGTTCAGTTATAATAAGCTAGGTCTCAGAATCTATCAATTAATTAAGACCATACACTATTTGGACTAAGGTTTTCAGAAAGAATTCTGTTCCTTGCAAGTAGGTTTCTTAGACTCTACTGGAAACATGGGTCTACATAACACATTGTTAATATCGCTTATGTTATCAGGTGTGTAAAACTAACCTGAAAGTCACGTGACTTAGTGATTCCTTGCCAATATGAGAAGAAACTTAAGGTACAAGATTTTCTAACGAGCTGAATTGCTGAGCAGAAAACCTTAACCTCTGATAACTTTGCACCCGAAGGTGCAAAAATGACAGAGAACATCTACTCACTAAGGTCTATCCACATAATAAGTTTGAAATTCAAAAAACTCTTACTCCTTGAAATATTGTGCTTACATGGTTTTCAGACTTTGACCTCTGTTGACCTCAAATGACCTTTGAGCTCCTTGAAAAACGATAGGGATCATCTACTAACTAAGGGCTACCCACACACCAAGTTTGAAGTTCATCCAACTTTATCTTCTTGAGATATCGTGTTTACGAGCCAAAGTGTCACATACACACACACACACCTACACACACGCATACAGGCCATCACCATCGCATAGATTCCTTCGGCCTTCGGCAAGGAATCAAAAATGAGTAAAAAGTGTCGGAACAATCTAGCCGATGATCTTACCTGGTTTACCTCCCCTACCAATGAAATCTCCTCCACTACCCTTCTCGCAGTCTTCGTCATCTGAGAAGGCGCACCCGCTTCCCATCTCTTCCCCACTGCCGCTACCACTGTACATGTAGTCTCCCAACTCCTCCTCATCCTCCTCCTCAAAAGACTCCAGAATCATTTTGGTTTTCTAAAAATGGAATTTCCCCCCACAAAAAAGGAAAAAGGAAGAAGGATTATTTAACTTCAAAATAATAGACTTGGCATGAGCAAATGGTTTTGACCAGGGAGTGGGGGAAGTGGGTCCAATAGGCTTACTACCACCCGATGGTGCAGGTTAGGCAAATTGACTGCATGTTATGAGTGGAGATAGGTAATGCTCACCCTTTCCTGCACCAGATATAATACTTCAAAGGGGAAAATATCTGGTTAGATTGAGAAGGAAGGCAATAGACCAGAATGGGCCCGACACAGGGAGAGAACTGTGCTTAAGATGTCAGCGAGATTTCTAGACGAGGTAGAGCAAGAGTGCAGTTGTTGAGAGGAGACATGTAAGTGACTAGTGACGAGAATGGGCCCAACACTGGGAGAGAACTGTGCTTAAGATATCAGCGAGATTTCTAGACGATAATCCTCATCCCTACCAATGTTGTAACTAGAGTGGTAATTAATCGTGGTCATAGTCATCGTGATTGTTACTATATTAGCACCCGGACCAAGAAGGTTGGTGAGGAGTGGACTATGGTTATCTTTACCAGTATCAAATTTTTGCAGGGAAAATGACCCTTAAAGTATCTGTGGCTCAGCAGTTAAAGTGGCTGGGCTACCTAGTCTAAGACACATACCATTAGATCAGTTCCTCAAATGCAACGCCAAACTCAATAGGAATACATAAGAACTTTATATAACCAAAATAAAAAAACAATGCATTTACAATGTTGTAATGGACAAATGGTGTCTTCTGGGATATATGAGTGTCATATAAAGGTCAAAGAACATGGTTTGGTTGAGTTATTAGATTTTATAAAACAATAGATTAACATTAACATCTAGGCCCTTGCTGAGAAGCCAAGGTCATAACCAATTCAGCCTTAAAGGGGCTTACCAGAGATTTAGCATATTACAAAGGTAAATACCTTGAAAACCTGAATAGCTATAGAAAACATCACTCATTTAATACCTATTGTGATATTCAGAGGAATTCTGCCTAATGTTATGTTTTTAAGAAATTATCTTACCCTGGCTGCTTTCTGCAACTTATCCATCAACATGAGAGCATCTACTAATTCTGGTTCCCGACCCGTCAGGGGTACCTCGGGATTCCATTGTTGAGCAACGGTTCCATCTGCGACTACCTCTTCGGTGTACCTGATGGGTGAAAGGTAGGATAAACGTAAGAGAAGAAAATATTATACAAAAAAAGGATATATGTATATATATATATATATATAGTTGGTTAGGGTGTCCGCATATTAAGCGGGAGGCCCAGGTTTGAATCCCGGTGGAGGCTAGAAGTTTTTGCACTATTTTGGATTTTCCAACTCACTACGATTTCAATTATATATATATTCATTTGCCTTTGTCATTTACCTCCATTTCATTAACATAAAGTCTGTTCAAAGTATCTCATTTGAGATCCGGGCATCCGGCTTTAGGAATCACAAATGATTTTGAGTTGGTTAGCATCATGTTTGATCTCTGGAGCAAGGCTAATATATCACCAAACCAGAACTAGTATTGTTCGATACAGGTGACAAACGCCTACAGTGGAATTACGACCTTCCTAACCGGTCCAAACCTCTGGACATACAATCAGCGTCCATAGCCTTCTTTTTCTTTTTGATTTTGATACTTTATTGAAAGTTACAAAACACTGCATTAGTACTCATTAGTTGTTGTATTCTATAATACCGCTTTTTAATTTTGGAGAAATGACCCTGTAGGTTCCAGTTAAAACAACTGGACTGTTCCTTTAAAAACACAGAACATTGGGACAGGGACCTTCCAGAGGTTAACAAGTTTTAATGGTCTTAAAACATAATATAGCTACAGAAACACTAGTAACACTCGTTATAGGATCCAGTTTGCGTATGCTACAGTGTGTTAGGATAATAGTTTTTGTCCCCAAGGTAGAAAAGAAATCATGGATATTCCGCGAATTTGCAGAAAAAGCTCATGCCTGTACATTCTTTAAGATAGACAACTAACATCTCTGCATTCATTCTCTCAAGAATGGATTTAAGCTCTTGAATCGGAAGAAGACCACCAACCTGTCGACATTTCTCCCGTTCCAACAGTTGCTATTCGACTGTGATGACATGGATTCGTCCTGGCAAACACTAGCTGGTAGGTTACGGTACATCCCTCTGGAGTTATCCAGGGTCTCTACAAAGCTCAGTAACCTCTCGTCTAATGGTACACCGGGGTTAGGGGCGATGGGGACGTTCATTGGTGGCGAGTTGATTGCGTAGTCATTGTAATTACTCTGCCTCATCTGTGGAGGAGGCCCACAACGCTCCAGGACCTACAAAGGGAGAAGTTATAAACATCCCAACAACAAATTGTGAAAATTAGATCTCATATGTGTTATTTCCTGAAGGGTTTTACTCCTTTTTTTAAATGTTACCTAACTTTTAATAGGATAGGTAAAGTAGACTTTTGGTGGAATTTATGTTGAATTGAGAGAGGTAAAAGAGGTGTGAGTAAGACGCTAAACTGACAACAGTTTAATTTTGAAAAAGCATAAGAGCTTCTAAAATGTATATAAAGTGATCGCTTGATCTGTGCTCAGTTTTGATGATTTTGTACACACACAATTCATTATACAGGGATGTGCTCAGGAATATTTGAGTGCCGGGCAGATTGTGCAGTAGTGTTACCCACACCCTGGGAGAGGGATCTCATGGGTGGGTTACCCCTCCCCACTGGACAAATTTTCCACATGAAGTATGCTTACAGTAGGTGGTGCTATTTTTCCTATTCTGTGCCATGTATTCTCCCAAATCTTGTTTATAAATGGTAAAATTTGTTAAATTATCATCAAAAAAGTGCCAGGCGGAAATGTTTAAAATACTGTTTGTGCTGGGCGTCATTCAGAACTGCCGGGCGCAGCCACCCGGTGCCGCCCAGTGTGAGCACATCTCTGATTATATGAGTAGTAGTGTACTGTATAGTGCTGAGTGGAGATGCAAATAAACTAGTCTACTCCCCTCCATATATAATTACCCATTCATATATTAAAAGGGAAACACTTTAGATATTGTGGAACACTCTTGGAGGGGAGGGAACGGACAGATAGGGAAAGGCAGAGGGACAAAGAGGGACGACAACAACAACAAAAATAACCCTAGTTGTGGCAAACTATCAGTGGATACAACTATGGTAACAGCTTTACATGTGTCTGATAATTCTAATACTAGCACCTTCATTTAAGGATAAGTACTATTTTTATCTTTAATTTTGAATAATATAATTGACTTCCTGAAGGAAAATATTGTTTCCCACTGTGTACACTGATAAAGAGAGAAAACTAAACACTGGATAAGATACGTTCGTGGAAGTATGTTTGTTAAAAATGAATTGCTTATCATTGTTGGTTTAACCAAGCGTCGTATAACAACCGCAGTGGACATTGAAGATGTCACTGCACAGGATGTTAATTAATATAATCCAATTGACGGGACATATCATCAAACTTGACAACTTTTTTACTTGACACTGTTCTCGTGTTGTTGAACTTTACGCTCTATGGAGGATGAGCGAGGCGTTAATTTCCATCAAGTATTCATTGGTGGGTATATGGATCATCGACAGGATAAACAGTCACACATCAATCAAAGCAAAGGATAATAATCGACACATATCTTGGCAAATAACTGATCTATTAAAGGAATTCATAACAATTCTAAAAAAACAAAAAAACAAAAGTAGATTGTCACTGTTGATTTTTCTTCTTCTTCTTTCGTTTTCTTTTATTTTTCCTCTTCTATTGTCTTTTGAAACAAACCTTTTTCTTCCTTATTGCTTTCAAAAGCCCATGTCCTCTTTAATACTCCAAGTGCCTTGCATCAATTTTCACTAAAACAGATCTATAGTCTAATTCTTTCACTGTGTGGATATTTACTATTGCCTTTTAACTTTGGGTTATTTTTTAATTCAAAACTACCATTACAATTTTACAATTTTTAATGAATCTTGTCCGAGTGCTTTAAAAGAAAAAAATGCTATTTTTCCTGCGAGTTCTATTATTTCAGTTAGATTTAGCTTAGAAATTATTCATGCAACAGACATTAATTTAGCATTATAGTGACTATTTTTTTTTATGGTTTTATTCAATTCTTACACATTAACATTTTTAATTACACTGTTTAAAAAAACCTCTGGACTAACCGTTTAAATGCAAACTACACCTACAGTAATTACCATCTCTGTGATATCAGGGAGAGGCACTTGTATAATCAGTACTGTAGTCAAACATTCAGAATGGAGTACTCGCTGATGCTTCCGAGTACTTGATGTTTTGAGTACCATGTGTACCATAGTCCCATTCAATTTTTTTTGTTTGGGGTTGTAAAAATGTGTCCTTCCATTACTGTCCTTATTTGTCTTTATTTTTATCAATTATTATCAGTAAGCGAAGAGTGAATATGTCTTTCTAATAAGTCTATATTGTTGGTCTACTAAAGGTTGCTTTAAATAATAATAATAACCTTCATAACATTTAACCTACATGTTTTAGTAATAATCTACAAATTGTCTTTTTTCGGTAACGGGAAGGACATTTTCATAGGCTGTTTTATGATATCACTGAAATGAGACAAAACATGCAAAATGAAAAAAAAAATGTTTGGCAATCAGTTTTTCACCTAATAGGACTTGACACCATTTGTACATATTTTTTTTGTGTTTTAATAAAAGATAACTTTCCTATCACAAAATAATCACATTTCTGGGATGAAAATATGATTATTACTTAAAATCCTAATATTTGGTACCAAAATGCCTCCAAAACATAATTCTGAAATTAAATCTTAAAACACATAGACTTTAAATGTGCATTTTTGTTTTAGTTCAAATTTTGTTTTAGTTGCAATGCATTTAAATTTTTGGTGCTATGTCCACTTTCGAGTGGATTGCCCATACACAATATATAATCTCTTCATATGGAGCTGCAGGCATACCATATGGTCAGTAACATACACATATATACACAGTACAGTATACATTGTTATAATCTTGAAGGACATCTGTAGTGCTATCCTTCCCTCCCCCACCCCTTGTCCCCACCCCTTGTCCCCTCACCCTCACTCCCCTCCCCTTTGTCCCCCTTTGTCCCCCAACCCCTCCCCCCACCAAAAAGTTATAGGCACCAACTTGAATAATTTGCTTCTTGGTAAACTACTTCAGGATCCAATGGATGGAAAACTACGATCCTTGGTCAGAGTTCAGAAAGAATAACGTTGCATGAACATCGAGATGAAAACGCACGATGCTGGCACTTTGGATGTTAGAATGAGATGGAATGGCATTGACCGGAGGGGCCGGTCATAGAGGGTGCACAATATGTAAAGGTTACCAGAACATTCTAGGCACTGTAGAATGAGAGTGCTAAGGTTGTGGGGAGACAGGTAAGTGAGGAGCCCAGTAAATTTGAACAATTTGCTTCAAAGCAATGCTCAAAACATGTTTGTACTGATGGGAGATTGTAACCCTACTAGTAATGATTTCCACATACTGAAGAGGGTCATTATACCTAAACTGTTTCAGTGCAATTATAAAACTCTCCAAAGTCAGAGGTAAACACATCATGCCATAAAAATAAACAAAACAATTTAAAACTGGTTTATCTTTCTGGTTATATGTGAGGTCAATACCACTGAGTAATAGCACACTTCACAGTAGGCTATACTGCAGTGTCTGGTGGAACTGACTAAATTGTACACAGTAAAGCATAATATTGTAGCTAACTCTAAAAAAGTTTGCTCCCTGTCATTTGGAAATGATATTCAAAACTCTGAATTCGTAAAATTGGCTATCATTTATATTCTTCAAAGAGAAACAGCCGGAGAATTTGTAGTTTTACTTTGAAGTTACAAAGGAATAGGTGGGAAGTAAAACCATAACCAAACCTTTTGAAATATGATCAAAGCTTTGAAAGCAAAGAGTAATCCAGTGTTCTTTTGAAGATTACAGCTACGAACAGACAATGGTTAGTTGTAATAAATGCCATGTTGTCCATAGTGTACAATAAAACCTACAGGGTCATCACACACACACACACACAAAGCACGCAATGTGTTTTTCTCTTTGGCCAACTCCTATTTAAGGTGAAGAGTAGAGTCATGACTATTAAAAAAAAAGGGGGGAAAAAAAGAAAGTTTATTATTGGACAGCATACCAGAAAATAATCTCCTTGAAAGTTACCTCCAGGGGAAAAGGCTTTCAAGGAACATCCTACATGACACAAAAGTCATGAAAACACAATCATGGAGGGATTAGTGCCCGAATACCTGTTAACAGATGAGGCTTCAGGCTAGAGTTCATACACATAGAAATGTCACGAAGGTCGTTGCATGCTAACAGGTTCAAATACTAGACAGGTTAAAGCCTTTTTTGTCTTCAGGGCAGAAGATCAACAGGTCACACCACTTTTGGCTGATCCCCTCCTAAATATGAAACAGATTTTCTGCTCTTTCGAAATTAGTGGTGGGCCACATGTGATGAGTATGTTCCTCAATGCACTGACCGTGACATGCTTGCCTTTTGTTCTGATATTGATGTGATTATTTAAATAATACTTCCACTATTCAAATGACAGTCTGCCCGTTAACAGATTTTCAACAACACAATTCCCTCCCAAGCTACAGTAAACTGTAAGTGCGACTTATATCCGTTCTAGGCAACTTTCTACACGACTAAACTTTCACCCTGGACAGATCACCTAGCAACAGTTTGTTATAGACTCTTGTGCGATCTTGCTACATATATACTACAGTGTGAAGTCATCGGGGAAAGTGGACAGATTACCTAATCAAAGTTTGTTATAGACTCTTGTGCAATCTTGCTACATATATACTACAGTGTGAAGTCATCGGGGAAAGTGGACAGATTACCTAATCAAAGTTTGTTATAGACTCTTGTGCAATCTTGCTACATATATACTACAGTGTGAAGTCATCGGGGAAAGTGGACAGATTACCTAATCAAAGTTTGTTATAGACTCTTGTGCAATCTTGCTACATAATACAGTGTGAAGTCGTCAGGGAAAGTCAGAATTGTGCAGCATGTTGTGTCTTCCTTTTTGAAAAACTTATTATTTACAACATATTTACAAAACAATGTTGGTGCAAGAAAGCAGGGTAGGTAGGGGAGGTGGGAGGAGGGAAGATCAGGGGGGGAGGAGGGGGATACATGTCAAATTGTTTTCAATGAAAGACAGGTGAAACAATACTTACAGCATGTGTAATATCGTCTTTATTATCCACAGCGTAGTCGATGGCTCTGTCGATCCTGTTATCCAGAGAGTGCATGACTTGCTGCAGATCAAAGTCTGCAGACATGCTGCTCCGAATCAGATCCACCACGGACGTTACGTACTCCGTCCAGTAGATGTCCAGGTCCATGAAGTTGGCCAGGCAACCCTTCATCACATTGAGGCAGTAGCCATGGCACGGCCTGGTGTACGTCAGACCCTGACAGAAGGGGCAGTACCTCATCTCGGTCAAGACCTCCTTACATTTCACCGACAGCGGCATGTGCTCCGTCGTATTTAGCACACCCAGGCCGAGCTTGAGGGACTGTAACAGAGTCCTTGTGATTTTCAACGAATTCTGCAAGTCTGCGGAGAATGTGTCGTCTTCCCTGCCGAACGGCGAGATCACGGTCCTCTCCCTGGCGAGGCACTGCATGTAGATGTTGCTCAGACGCCCCACGTTCATGTAAGCGGAGTAGACGTGAGGGAACAACCCGTCGAAGAAATCGCCCAGACTTCTGTCGATGTTGATGTTGTGTCCTTGAAGGTACGCCTGTAGGTCGATGAAGAGGAGCTCAAAGCTGCGATGCATGTTACTGGCGATGTTTGGATGGCTCCGACCAAAGTGCTGGTGAATACCGTCTTCTCCGTACTGCAATAAATCTTCATATTCACCTGTCCGAAGCAAAAATATACAGAAAGAAGAAAAAAATGTTTTAGTTATTGTTATTTATATGTTAGAAAAAACAATGTACGGTCACTTGGGTCATGCAGCCAGCCAAAGAAGAACAGATGATGGAAACCAAAACAGGTGAAACCTGTCAATTTTGATTCTACAACCAAATGATCAAAGTAAAAGGGATATTAAGGAATTTAAGCAATTGGCAATCCACTTTGCAGTCTCAAAAAACTTGTTACAAACAACGGTTTGATTAAATATGCCAACCGCACTATTAGAAACTAATACTTTCTGAGAAGTGTTAGGAGGTTGGATGGGCTCCAGCAGTTACCTTACAAAGTCATTCTGTCAGACACAGCGGGAATGTTAATCCGAGCTGGACAGTATTACCCTTCTACAGCTGCAAGGACAATTTGGTGAATTATCTACGGTATCAAGTAAAACCG
>KN890165.1:7607-20946 GCA_000934455.1 Apostichopus parvimensis
GATATCACACAACCTCCTTAAAACAGCATTTTGCCGTCTTTTCTATCGTTTTTTCAACCTCACTGAACCCACGATGCCATAACGACATACATAACTAGCTTATCTATTCAAATCTTACTTCAAATGGTGGCATAAAAGTCGAAAAACTATCAACTTTCAACTTTGTTTTTCTCGAAGATATTTTCCGTTGGGATCCAAATAAACTTCGCCCATAATATGAATATTTAAAAACTACGAACGTCAATGGCCAATACTTAATACAACACCATGCTTGATTTGTGTAGATTGTCTATGGCAGTTGTACCAGGGAGCTGTTAGAGTCCAGCTCGCTGGTTGTACCAAGTTACCAACTCGACGTTTTGAATCTATATTTTGGCAACGGCTCATCACTAAACCTGCATCTCTGACAGGCGCGTAGCCAGGAATTTGCCAAGGGAGGGGCGAAACTGTAGATTCGGCATTGCAAACTATCTAAGCGTAGCGCCACCATAATTGGCGCGAAGCGTACAAGAAAATTTTGGCTGAAAATGCCTCCCAGATCGCTGGAAAAGGCACTTCCCAGGCCTTGTAAGTTGCATCTTAGCATTTTCTCTTTTGAAAATACTAGCGATATCATAAAAACATTAAAAAAAAAATGCACAAGGGGGGGGGCGGCTGCCCCCTTCGCCCCCCTGGGCTACGCGCCTGATCTCTGATTGGTTGAATTCAAACTAGTGGGTTGGGGGAACTGTATGCGATCAATATTAAATGTGTAATTTGTCAGGACACTTTTCTCATTATCTGCAAATGTCCTTAATTACTCGCAAATAAACGCTTTTGACAGGGAAAAAACCTGGCTAATATCTTAGTTTGCTGTTTTGTGATTGATATATGTAAAAAACTCGATGGACTTGTCAAAAAAGTGGAAAACGGCGACAAAACGCAAAATGCTGGTTTAAAGTCTTCCTTGGTGGAGCGAGTATAGTGAACGCAATGTGCAATTATTAAATTTTCAACAACAACAACAACTACAAAACTTTGATCAAGACAAACAAAAGCCAAACGTGTTTATCTTCTATGCGTTTCTGCAGGTTTCGTGTGGGAGGGGGCCGAGCTTGGTTTCTTTACTTTCGATAACTGGAAACCTAATGAACCAAACAACAGCGGTAGCGAAGAGGATTGCATAGAAATCAACCGAGGACCTCCCGGAAAGTGGAATGATCTTCCGTGTAGACGGCAGCGTGCAGGTGTATGCAAATATAATATTGCTGATTACGCTTCCAAACCTGTGTCTAAAAGTGACATACCTGCTTAAACGTTCTGCTTTGGTTTGTCTTCATTCTGGAGCATGCTGAAAGATTAATGCACTGTAGTGCTTACCTATGAACTCCTCTATCCTTTTTAAATCATACCAGCAACTAGATGGATTATTTTTTATTTCTAAATAAAATGCATGCATGCCGTGATAAGACCATTCCGTTTTATACTTGTTATGGTTGCAGAATATAAGCAAAATTACATTTAAAGCTTTCATTATTATTTTTTAAGTTTCGATGATCATCGTAACCTATGCATTCATGCTGACGTGGGTCTGCGTGTATGTGTGATATCTCAAGGAGAGAAGCTTGGCCAGATCTCATATTTTGTATGTAGGAGAACCTTATTTCGGACAAGAAGCCTTTATTGGTTTTTTGTTCAAAGGTCATTTGAGATCACCAGGGGTCAAATTCTGAAAACTTTGTAAACACAATAACTCAAGCAGGGAAGCTTAGACCAATCTCATATTATTGTATGTAGGAGTGCCTTATCGAATACAAGAAAGAGATTGTTTGTTTTGGAGGTCAAAGACCTTTTGGGGTCACCAGGGGTCAAATTGTGAAAACCTTGCGAACATGATATCTCAAGAAAAGAAGCTTGGATGCATTCATATATTGTGTGTAGGAGTACATTATTGTATGCCAGAGAGCATTCCACAACACCTGGAACATTTCGATGATTCGACAGTTAATTAACTCCAGAACAACTGCCAGTTTTGGTGCCTGCTTTGGTGCAGTCGTGTGTTCTGTCACATCTTGACTATTGCAATGCTCTCCTCATTGGATTACCTAAACATCTTCTTAATAAGCTTCAACGTGTTCAGAACTGTGCTGTTAGACTTGTAACAAAAGTAAAAAAACACCAACATTTAACACCAATTCTTAAAGATCTTCACTGGCTTAGAATTGCGGACAAAATCAATTATAAAATTCTTGTCCTTGTGTTCAAAGCAAGGAATGGTTTAGCCCCAGTTTACCTACAAGAGCTTCTCCAAGAATATAGACCAAGCAGGGAGGGTGCTTCGTTCAAGCGTACAACATATGCTATCTGTTCCTACTGTTCGCACTTCCACCTATGGGGAACGTTGGTTTGCTAGATCAGCTCCACAGCTCTGGAACAGTCTCCCCTTACATCTGAAAACAATCCAGCATGTGTCAACTTTCCAGAAAGAACTCAAGACGTTCTTATTCATGAATGCTTGTCCATTTGTTTGATAACAGTTGTGTCCATTTTGGGTACTTTGCTCCTGCAGTTTTTTTTTAACTGGATAAAAGCGCTTTACAAATTCTTATATTGTTATGATTATGATTATTATTATTATTGAGTACAAGAAGCTTATTGTTTTTGGTGGAGGTGAAAATTCACTTGGGGTGACCAGGGGTCAAATTTTTAAACCCTTGTAAACATGATATCTCAAGAAAAGAAGCTTAGACAGATCCATATTTTGTATATAGGAGAACCTAATTGATGACAAAAACCCTGTATTGTTTTTTGTGCAGGTCAAAGTTCACTTGGGGTCACCAGGATTCAAATTATGAATCCTTGTCAACAAAATATCTCAAGGAGGAAAGCTTGGTTAGACCCTACAGTTAGTGTGTGGAAGGTGTATCACATTAGTGCAAAAAAACTGATTGTTTTTGGTGGAGGTCAAAGATCATTTGGGATCACAGCCGGGATCATATTGTAAACACCTGGTAAACTTGATCTCTGCTGGGATAGATCTAATAGGCCTATGTGGTGTGTTGGGTGCACCACATTATTGGTACCTGAGGCCTAGTGTGCTTTCCAACATATCAAAATTTATCTTACAACACCGACAATCCCCTACTAAAATATTACAGGCATCATCGAAACCTAAATGGCCTTTGGCATTCTGGTGTTTTCTGGCTTTTAACAACCAGTATGCGATGTTTATACAGAGTAACAATGGGACCGGGGATCAATTCAACTCTGCCATTTGGATGTACATTGTACAGGTTTATAGAGAAATGTGACAAGTATATTTCTACAAGCGATTGACATGCAATATGGATATCTTTGTTAAGAATCAAGTGACCACCATGATTTGAAGATCCACGTTGAAGAAAAAAGTGGTATATAAAATGGTAGGCGGGGGGGGGGGGGGGGGGATGGGGCGATGAGGCGATGAGGGATCCGTTCTATTCATTTGTCGACACGCTCTACAATAGGTATAATTCTTGAACGTTTAAGACTAAAAGTAGGTTTTTTAGTTATAAATTTGGACTTTTTCTGTGAACTTGGCGCAAACAGGTGTACTGTCATTAACTTAACGTATCGAAACCAAAAAAACATATAGTCGCCTTGCCGACAACCAGGCGACAATACTGCTTTACATGATGTTTTAGATTATTGGCACCCAAAGTGGATGTCACGACCCCTTTACGGGTGCCAAAATGTTGTGGAGGGTCGCAAATAGTTCAGAAGGTAAAAAGAAATTGCCGATATTTGAGGGAAATGTCTAATCTATTGAACGTAGGGATTACATTATACTTCAAAAGTTGCAACATATAAAACTGTTTTGCAACTAAGCACCTCGATTTACCAAACAAATTCTCAAGAGGCCACAACATTCGCCTCTTGGGGGTTGCCATATAATATAATATAATATAATATAACGCAAGTGAAAGTGGTGGTACCCAAGCTGCCAAGCCCAAAAAGTAATGTTTGAGTACCAGGGTTTTAGATGAAATAGTCTTTGGTGTTGATTGTGAATCCAATAATATGAATGCGATCTACAATACAGTAGTGTCCTAAGGTGTAATTCTTGCCTTACCCGCAGCATGGCATGTACATCGTGTCAACTCCACTGGAGGGTCTACTTTAAAGTACAATGCTACTGTATTGCACGGAACTACCCTGTAAATTTACAGTGTAGTTTCTTAATTGTCTTATGAGTTTGGATCATAGAAGCATTTCAGTAGATACCAGTTAGCCTATCGAGTCTACACACGTCATGTATTTCAGCAAATATGTATGCAATGAACGACATGCATTAATCATTGAATTTCACTTACATATTTTGAAGAGGATCGTAAAGGAGGCAGTCGAGTGTTGAAGACTGTTTGTTACTGTATCATTATGTATAGACCTCCCCACTCTATGTGTTGGACATTCACATGGAGCAACGACCGAAAGTTTTATTGTGATCAAAAGCCGATAGCAAAACAAAGCAAGGTAATACTCGCATTGAAACCTGATCGTAGAGTGATTAACAAGATAACCAAAATGGTGTATATTATGTGTGAAAATAGGAAGTCAAACTTGTATGCCATGCACTTTGGGACAAATATAGCATATGATATAATTTTTGGTTATCTGATGAAACTTTATTTCAACCATCGTCGCTTAACATAATATGAATAGTTATACAAAAATGTGGGATTAAGTGTACCTTTAAGCAGCTTGAACCTAAAGAAATGATGAATGTAAATGATAAAAAAGGTTGTGGGAAATCCAAAGAAGCTATAAGTAGCTATAACTAGCTTATGTAAGAGCAAAAGACAGACATAGAGAAAACAGACAAAAGGAAACATCAACAATCGACAATTACACTTAATATCAAATATCAAATTTATAATAAATTAGTCGCCGGTTGAATACTTTATAATTAGATAACGTTTAAGATGACATTTAAATGAGATAAGACTGGTTTTATTTTTAATGTTATCCGGCAGGGAATTCCATATTTTGGGGCCCATGTATTTAATAAAACGTTGGCTATATTTGAGACGATAAAAACGAGGGAGAAGGGTATCTTCGGATCGTGAATGATAGGCTGAATTGAATTTGATGAAGTAGTTGTTGCAACTATGAGGGAGCATATTATGAAGATATTGATAAATAAACGTAGCATTCTGATGAGTAGTGATATCAAATATCATTAATGTTCTCAATAAATAAAAAAGAGGACTGGAATGAGAAAGATAGGAAGTACCGCAGATAATTCTGAGAACACGTTTCTGTAAAATATGAATCTTATTAACATAGGAAGGAAAGAAGAATCCCCATAGAGGTGTACCGTAGGAAATATATGGAAGAATTAGTGCTTTGTTAACAGAGAGTAAAGCTTCTTTCGGGAGGGAGTCTATCACTTTATATAGAATACCAGTACCTTTAGCTACTTAGTACAAACAGCATTAATGTGAGGAACCCATGCGAGTGCAGTATCTAAAATTACACCAAGGAATTTTGTAGAATGGGAGAAAGGTATTATGCAATCCTGAATAGCAATGCCTAAATCGTTAAGATTGAGTAATTTTGATGATGATGAAAAATTACACAATTAGATTTCTTAGCATTAAGATGAAGCTTGTTAGCATTAAACCAGGTAATTACTTTAGGGATTTCAGTGTTAATATTATGTATAAGTTTGTTTCAGTCCTTTCCTTTAGATTATAGTATATTCGTGTCATCAGCATACATGGTAAAGTTAAAATTGGTAGTGCAGTTAGGAAGATCATTAATGTAAATAATAAATAGTAATGGCCCTAGGATAGAGCCTTGAGGCACACCAGATTTAATTTTATCCAATGGAGAATGGTAGTTAGACGTAGATACAAACTGTCAACAAGAGTCACCGTAGGTCAACAGAGTTCAAATTCTGAGAATTTGCAAACACAGTTACTTCAAAATAATGATTGGATGAACTTTGTATCTGTTGTGTGGATCCAAGGTAGTAATTACGTCTTTTCGTATGATCGTATCTTGTGTTTGTTTACAGTAAATACATATACTTTACATCAGACGTGGTAGGGAATCACGAAGCCTATTGGATTTCTGCTTTTTCCCCACAGCAATTAAGAAGCCAGCGGTTCCACAAAAGGATATACAACAGTTTACTTTGATGTCAAATAATCTACAATGTTTGTTCAAAAATGACACAAACGGGCCGTGCGAATATTAAATAGTCCATAACTTGCAAAAGTAAACTGTTGATGAAGTTAACCCTTTTTCCAATATATTTATAACTGAACTCTTAAGTTTCGTCCATAATAATTTGAATTCAGTCTGTCTCCTCGTGTAAACGGAAGCTAACTGCTCATGGTGACACATACAATCCACACGATTTTTCCCCGGTGGCGGACAATATAAAATCTTAGTATATAGTATTGATATATTATATAGTATTGTTAGTAGTACCAAAATGCCGATAAAGTATGTATCACTTCACCATCTGAGTAAAGGGACCACAATTCTCTTGTTTCCAAGTCACTCATCACTTACGGTACAAGGTATCAAATCTTTAAGTATGGAGACATTCAGGGCAGAAAAAAGGTCAACAAGTATATTTTTCCCACCTGTTCTTATTATTATATTTTTTATTACTTCTTTTATTTATGTTTTACTCCACCTGTATTTCTTTTTTTAACAGTTTATAATACATGAAGCAAATGGCATGAACGAGAACATAATAACATAGAAAAGGGCTAATTTTGCACGTCAAATTGAAATTAACACATAATTTGCAAAAATAACTTCACAACTTTCTCCTTATCGTGATGAAATCATACAAGAACATAAATGGCAACGTCCCGGCAAACATACATTAAATGCATCATTTACTAAATCAATGAAAACAATGTTCATGTAACATGTCATAGCCATTTGCAAACGAAATTTGCAAGAAAATTAACAGTTCTGCTTAAACATTTTCTTTATTAGCTGACATTTGTACAAAAGCACTGTACTATCGACCCTGTCCCGTTCAATAACCTTTCCAACTTTCAGATTGAAAGAAAAAACACGGTGGAAAAGATAACTATGAGACAAGGATTTATTGACCCTGTAGGAATAGATAAAGCTCTTGTCGTTTAAAATGAAAAAAAAAAAAAATTGCAAGCATCAACTCCCTTTTCACACAAATGCCTGCATGGTTTATAACTATTGGTGACCGTAGTAGAAGAAAGTCGGGAATTAAATGTGAATAAAAATTGGAATAATACGAACCTGACATAAATTCAATTTAATTTGACACTAATATTGGTAAATCAAGGTTCATTGCTTTTAAGTCTGCATAAAATTTATTAAATGTAGGCATAATATGCAATCAAAGATTTCAGTTAATACTAGAAGAAAAACGTTGACAGGTTTGGGCAACTTATAAAGCGCCACCATAGAGCGCCAGCCTAACACCCAAATACATACCGTACCTGATTTCTTCCTGCCCCACAAGTTCCACAACATTATTTTCCCTTATTTGCAGTATATAGTTTGGCAAATAAGGACCAAAACCTTTAAAGGAGCTTTTATATGGTTGAACAATGGTTTTACTCATTTCTTATATAAGAAACTAACTGTGTAGCAATTATCTTTTCCATAATTGTCACATTCATGATGTCACTGTCAGACAAACATCAATTAACATACTACGGCATAGGCTCTAGTACAGAGTCGGACTGTATGTCAACGTCAACTAACTATACATCACAACGTTATAGGTGCTATACTACAACAACAGCAATGTACATCTGCTGGAAAGGTTATTGTCAAAAGTATAACCTAATGCGGTGATCGCTTTGATATATTTTTATATTCTTGGGGCCAAGAAGGGGGGGGGGGGGCTTCCAGACGTCGGATCGCCTCTTGAAGGAGTTAGTGAAGACGATGAGAAGGAAGGACAGGTGCAGGTTGCCAAAGCTGAATTCGACATGAAAAAGGGGGAAATTCTGAGACAGGAGAAGGAAGTGCGACGGTATCAGTTGGCTACTAGACATTCCATAAAGGAGACCGTGAAAAGCGTAACTACCCGGATTGAAGAGTCTTTGAGGTAGAGGAGAGAAAGACGAAGACTAGCTAAGCAAGGGAACTACAGTGTATTCTACAGAAGTTTGTTAACGTTATCTGTTATCGATATTTGTGTTGTTTCCGTGTTATTTTGCGGGTATTGCGGGACGCACGACCTGAGAGGGTGGGGGGGGGGGATGTAATGCGGCCACAAAATCCTCTTCTCTGTGGGTATTTGGGTATACTTAAGTACTATAAAGGAACAGCGCCACCCTTTTTCAGTTTCGAAGCAGTACCGAAGAACGTTTATTTAAGATTGAGCTTCTACCGAGTGCGGCGGTCTGATCAAAGTCGGAGACGATGGCTGGGCTTGGCAAGGGATTTGCCGCTCTATTTTAGCAACCATTGCAATGATAAACAACGCCTTGCATCATCCAAAGTAAGAAAGAGGGACCACGTGACAGGGGACCGGGGCTATATAAAAACTGAGAAATCAACCAAGGAAATTGTAAATGGAGAAACGTTTATTCTCGTGTCGTGTCTGTATGTCGCCTTCTGTAGTAGTGTAACCTTTAATTCATTGGCGCGGTCTATACACATGAACTCAACTTTGGCGTTAGATGATCCCCTAGATATGTTTAAACAAATACAGGATAATTGTGTGTCAACAAATGTAATTTTGACCTGCCAAAAAGAATTCTCCATTCTATCTATCCTACCTTACTTATCTCAGTCTGCGCCTACATCTATTCTTTGTGACTTCGTGAAACGCCATGGTCATCAAAAAGGGCGATGCATTACATCACAAAGAGCACCTCCATTCCTCACAATAATCCTCTTTTCGTTATTGAACTCAACATCCTCAATATTCAAACCGCATCTACGTTTGTAATGGGGCTCTACCTAAGTGTTTCAATCGGTATTCCATGCACAACCACGGCATCAGGCTCGGCAACTCTCTTAGTATGCCTGTAAATCCTTTCAATTCCACTCAGCATTTGATATGCTTCAAAGGTCCTAAGGTATGGAACTCTTGGAGTGACCGACATTGCTAACCGTACTTGTGACAGAGCTCTTTGCTTTCTAAGCATTCTTAACGTTTCTTGTCTTTTATCCGGTCTTATTTTTCTAGTTCTCTGTAGTTGAGCAGAGATGTGGATACATAATTGTGCGGGTGGTGTGTGAACGTGTTGGGGTCTCCATTTGCTTTCTTTGTTTGTCAGTTTTTATTCCATCTTTTTCTTCTTTTGCCTGTTTTCCTTGCTCACCAAAGACTTCTATTCTACAATGTATATGTTCTACTGTTTTGTGATATAAATACCTATCTCACATTACTTATTGTCAGTCATGATGTTATCACTATTATGTTTTGACCATTTCTCTTGTGACGATGATTGATTGAAATAAAACTGTAGCACACTTGGCCCAGTAATAAGAACTAGGGGTACTACGAACTACGAAGGTAGGTGTCGGTTGACGTCACCTGGAGTTAAAATAATACAAGGTTGATAATCGTGTCAAAAGGATAACGTCCACTTTGAATAGAATAGTGCAACTTATTTTAAACTATTATCAGAGGGAATAAAAAAATGGGGGGGGGGGGGGGGGAGGGGGAGGGGGAGGGGAGGGGAGGGGAGGGAGATCCTCTCGGGTCAAAACGGTTTATTTTCTTTGTGACCTATGACAGAAGCATTAAATCTAATCGTTATTTCGAAAGTTGCATTCACTTCCAACTAATATGTTGTTTGCGAGAAAGGTAAAGTAATCATCCTTTGTAAGAAAAGCGAATCGAAAACGAGCATTTGTCTTTCCAAAGATGCAAACGACATTTGAATCTTATCAACGTTTCACTTCATCGTATATGATTTGGTGTAGCGTTCATAGTTTACCAGTAACGTGTTGAAAGTGAAAGGGGTGTAGGTCCACTAATAAAGAAATAAAATGAAATACGTATGTTATTTGAAATGGAATGTTTGATGCAAACACGGAGGAAACAAAGCATCTCGATATACATGATGATATGCATTAGAATCATTGAAGTTATTATCGTGTCATTAATTACGTACTCTGTACGGGGTCAGCCCGATATTCATAAGGACCATTAGTCATAAGGGTCATTGTTCATAAGGTCCGTTATTCATAACGTGCATTTTTTTCGAAAAAAGGTTCGTTATCCATAATCGGAAAAAGGTTCGTTATTCATAATAAAAAGGGGTCATTGTTCATAAGGTCCGTTATTCATAATCGGAAAAAAGGTTCGATATTCATAATAGCAATGAACCTTATGACTAATGGTCCTTATGAATATCGGGCTGACCCCTAAAGTCATGTCAAGCAATAGGTTAAAATAACAGGTGAAATACAAGAAACAAAATCAAAGACGTTCCTCGTTTACAGCACATTTAATTCTTTGCGATTCACGAGTGTTTCAAATGTTAATAAGCATGCCAAAGTATCTGGATCATAATGCGCTTTCTGGATAATCACATTTTCAATGAAATAGTTTTCGATTAAAGATAGATCGTCAGGCCTAGAGTCAGTAAAATTTCCCCAGAGAATCATATGCAACGTTAAACTAGTGCATGAACTATGCGAAAGGGTGGATATTAAACAGTTCAATTAATAAAATGCAGTTATTAAGGGACTCATATTAATCTCATATATATCGTATAAGATTCCGTCTTACTTCTCCGGTAGCTACGGTGTTCTAAACCTTTCGAAGTGTGTATCCTGATGTCTAAAACCTTACAGAGTATCCATTAATATATTCGTACATAACATCATCTCTGTGAGAAACTGAGTACAGCGGAAAGGTCTTCCATATAAGGTTTTCTGGCGACAAACCACAACACTTCAGCATAAATATATTATATATATCACTGCTCTTATTGCTTGGGCGAGGTTGGCGGGACGGTGGGGAAGGGGAGGATGAATGCCCGGGGTACTTCAAGGACAATTTCGGAATATAATACAGAGTGATTAGGAAATAAGTTGTAAACTAGTTCGGTCCACTAGCATAGTCGGAAATGCTGTACTTGCAAACACCTGGGAGTTTTCTTTTGCAGACAAGGTCGTTCCACTTCCCGGGAGGTCCTCGGTTGATTTCCACGCAGTTCTCATTGCCATCTTTGTTGTTTGGGTCAGAAGGTTTCCAGTTGGTAAATGTAAACGGCGTGGTGTCACCCTCATTAATAACCCATTGAAACCCGTCCAGTTTAAAAGAGGAGAGAAAGAACGTTATAACATAATGGATAACAACACAGTCAGGGTTACTTTTCTTTTCTTTATTCTTGCTTTTATAGAAGGAGATTGTCCGGTGACAACTGAAGATGATTGCTGTAAACATTGCTGGAAACTTGGTTGTTAAGTCTGACCCACTCATTAATATTCATGAGATGGGAATCACACACAATAGGGCATATCAACACATAATGGGGCATCTACCTACCAAGCATGACATTGACTCAACTTGTGTTTCTTGAGATATCGTGTTTATAAGCTGGCAGTACACACACACCTACACGTAGCCACCCACCCACTCACCCACCAACTCACCTACCCACACACACAATCTTGTTGTCCATTATATTAGACAACTGGTGATATGAATTTCTTTTTGTCCCATGTCAACAGTTGTGAGGCCTAGGCATACCCGACAATCCGCACACACACACGCCAGCACGATTGCAACGATTATTGAGCATTCGGCATCGCAACCAAAAAGGATCATGATATGTACATTTTGTATTGGCCACTTGACAAACCTTTAAGATCATATATAGATATTTCACAGTAACTGCATAACATATCTTAGATTCATGATATTAGCACATATGATATAAAAGGTTGTGCATTGCACCTATATTGCAGGGGTGGATGTAGGATGTAGGGAAACAACAAAATGAGGCCGTTGAAGCAGACTCCCATGTAAGACTATGAAAACTTCAGACGCCAAATGATATTTCTGCAGAATATTTAGGCCATAAGTTGGGTCTATAATTAGGTCTTCACGCAAAGTTGTGCTAATTAGGGGTACATCCTACACACACCCCGGATCCGCGGATGCATTGTATAATTAAAGCAGAAGATAAATCTTACCGCCTTCTCTCTGAGCCCCGATCCACGCTCGATTTCCACCGGTAAGCACTTCGGCAACGAAGTCATTTTCTGCTATGGACTGGATGTCGGCAAGGTATGCATACATTATAATGCGACCTGAAAATGCGAGTGGGCCAATCATTCCACATGTACTTTCCATCGTCGCGTGGTCACCGGGTTCTCCTGTGATTCTGTGGTGCACTTACTTGTAGCAGTGACCGTTAAATTCCACCCATTCTTTCTCCGCATCGCATCCTGCCGATGAACAACATGAACGTAGCTGTTTACATTACGGAAGGATCATTAGCACTGAAGAATAAAACTCTTTGCTATAAAGAATACAATGACAAGCTAAGCGCTCAGACTAAGTAATGAACACTCACTCGAAGCACATGTTGATCATAAACAACATTCGATCGTTAAACCCTTCATGAAATCCGTTTCCCCCAAACTGCCAGTAATTTTTAGCATGCACTGTTATGTGGGTTACACTACGGAATTGATATTCGAAAGTTTGCAGATGAAATCCCTTGGTCATGTATACTGCGTAAAGATATTCCGGCATCATATGGTCCTCATACGAAATTTGGAAGAGGGGTGGTAGGGAGTAGGGTGAAGGGTATGACCGAAACATTGTTACCAGAGGTGTCACAGAAGACGACTAGGGAGGGGCAGAAGGGGTGCTGGCATTGTCTGGACAAAGAGCCTCACATTTCCCAACTACAATGCCATAACTCCTAAAACGTCCCAGGCTGTTTAGCTGTGATTATTCCCTGAGATAACTGGAGTCAAGACTCATGGAGTAAGTGGCTTGGCAGAGGTCAGTGATTCTGGTTTATATGGGGAACCTGTTATTATTGAATGTTTTTAATGACCACAATCTAGTCTGATAAAGGCCTATGAATATTGCAAAACAAGGTTGTCACTCCAAAGACAACAGGCCTTCCTATAGATGAATTCCAGAAGGATCACTTGTGGAGGATAGGAGGTTGGTTGCACAAAGATAAAGGAGAGCAGTGATATGAGAATACATTTATAAGTGACACAAATGGAAATAATAAATCTCAATATTTACAAGGAAAGTAACATTTTGTTAAATAGAAAACTATAGGTACATTATAACTCTGATTGTTGGGAACAAGGAATGGAGGGGGAGGGGTATGTTGAGCTAAGCTGGTGAGGAAAGTATGAATTTTCAGCA